>VWYN01012473.1:125455-140045 GCA_013400075.1 Hippolais icterina
CGGGCAGCCTTCGCTTCCCGGCTGCCGCCTCCTCGCCGGGCAGGCGCCGCTCCGCCCGTGCCCTGGGCACGCCCCAGGGCTTCTTCATCGCTCTCGGGCAGCAGGCGCTCCGCTCTCCAGCTCCGGGCGCCCTTTGCCAAGATGTGAATCTGTTACGCCCACTTCAGTATCCGGCAGGAGCTGAGCCGGGTCACAGGCATCCCCTTGCCCTGTGGCTTAGGAGTCTGCTCCCTCCCGGTCTCCAACATCTCTGTCATTGCCTGCATTCCTACAAACAGAGAGGGAGTCCTGTTGCGTCAGGGCACAGGGCTACATCTCCAGCACGGATAAGGAAAAGAGGTGAGTGGGAATTCTGGTATGGGAGAGCCAGCTTCTGGTTGTTATATCCCTGCCCTGGGCAGGACTCTACTTGCTGGGGAGGACAGGCTTCCGTGCCCAGAACAGCTTTATCCCAGGCAGCAGAGGCATCGTGGCAGTAGGAGTGAGGCCATGACACTCAGCAGCACCCAACCCCCCACCCCGAACACTGGCAGTGTGTCACCCCATGCATACCACAGCAAGGCGGTGGCAGAGAGCAACTCGGCTCCACCCCGTGCTACCTTGATTTCTTCAAGTTGGGCACAAAGGGCTGAGCTGAGATATGAAACAAGTAGGCTGGCAGAGCTCAAAGGTCCCCACACCTCCTGGTGCCTGCCTGCTCTCCTGGCAGGTCAGAGTCCAGCTCCATCCCTGCCTGCAAAGGCTCAGTGCAGAGATCCAACAGCTGTTCATCCCTGCAGTGTTATTGAACAGGCAGGACTGTGCCTCACTGCAGCAATGGCCACCTGCCTTGCCATGAACCACAGTGCAGAAGAAATGCAGACTTCAGCCTTACCTGCAGTAACCACAGCCAGGAAGGTCCTGGGACCTCCCTCTGCAGCCACGTTACCCTGTACCACTGGTTTGCAGAGCTGCTGCAAAGGGTTGAGCCAGTTAATACTCTGAGTCACCTCTGTGACACTGTGTGCAAGATGTGGCAGGGCTGATGTCTGCTTCACCTCCAGCTGCCTCTCATGACACCAGTCGTCATTGCTGTTTAGAATCACAGAATCATTTAGGCTGGAAAATACCTCTAAGCTCATAGAGTCCAAGTGTTAACCCAGCACTGCCATGTTTATCATGAAACCATGTCCCGAAGTGTCACATCCACTATTTAACCCAACAGCAGGACACGGGAGCCTCAGCCAGACCAGCGACATCATCAGGAAGGCCAGAAGCAGTTAGTTAATTAATTTTATTTTAGATCCTACTTGAGGTAGGGACAGACAAAACCTGTCAAACTACTAAGAGTTTGTCATACTCCAGGGTATTAGCAGCATAACAAGAACAGTTAGAGTACATGTGTATTATTAATCACCTGAAAGTATTCTATGACAATCCAGCAAGTTGAAGGCAGGTGAGAGAAAGTGGTTACGTGGAGCCATGACAACATCAGTCCCTCCCCCAGCTCACCCCTACCCACCCTGTAAAGCTGCAGCTCTGGCACACAGAGATGCTCCTCAGCAGCACAGAGACACCAGCACCTTCCTTAGGATGGCACTGGCTTGAAAATCAATCTCCACTGATTTGAGACTGGTTGTTGGGGTGAGGACATGCAGCCGCAGGTTCCTGATGCTCAAGGGGACTCTCTCACCCCAGGCCACATGCAGCAGGACTCCAGGGCAGGGGCACTTGATTTGTGCCTTGTCAAACATGATAGGAGACAGTTCCTACCCACAGCTTTAGAGATCAGAGAAGAAACGAAACCCAGCACCTATTTTGGGCCCCTGAGATTGCCCAGAGTTGAGCCAGGCTGACCTTTTCCACAATTTGCTGGGCTATCACAGCAGAAATTCAGTTTGTGATTGGCTTTAAAACACTGCAGATGAGAGGACCATGCAGAGGACATCCAGGCCAGCTCCCAGCTCCCCCTTCCCAGCTTACCTTTGCACAGCAAATTGAACAGCACAAGCAGGGAGTTATCTTGGCATTGTTCCACAGCAGCCATGTTTTTCCAGACCCTCTGACCATGCACCAAGCAATCTCACTGCTGCAATGGGCTCCTCCTCCTATTAGAAGGGCTTTCACAGGTCTCTCCACCCCAGTACACCACCACAGCAGCAACTGCTGCAATTCTCCAACATGTATATGGTGGTAACACAAAATAGACAGTAAAACAATGGTTTATACAGTAAAAAAATGTTTTTCTCAGTATGCTTGTAGGAGTTAAATCCAGACCATCCTGGGTGACCCCCTTTCTGCTAGGGCCATGGTCCTATTACCACAAGTACCTTTTGAACAGAAATCCCTGTCACCAGCTAGATCCTTTCCTCAGAGTTCCAGCAATCCTCAGGGAGCACTCAGTGGCAGGAAATAAGAGGGCAGATGCTACAAGACCTTACTGGAAGGAAGAGTAGAGAAATGCAGGAAATGTGGGAAAAACTAGTTGATAACTCCATAGTCATCAAGTGCTTCAGGTTAGGGAGGGCCTAGATCTAAAGATGGCAAGATGAGACTTCGAAGGTTGATCACAATGCCCAGGGCTGTACAATAAGTCTTGAGCATCTCCAAAGATAGAGGGGCCACAATGCTTCTAGGGAAGGATTTCACCACTTCAGCCAGGTTCTGCTCTCAGTATCGCCTTGCACGGCAGCTCTCTCCTCATCATGGAAAGCTGGGGCTGTGTACATGGATAATGAGAGGGAATAGAGCTGTCTAAACCCATCTCAGTGAGAAACCTCAAGTGTTCTGGGTATACCTCTGTAATTACCTCAGTTAGCCTCCTTCAGCTGCAGTTGCTTCCAAGAGCAGGGGAGCCAGAGGTGCTTGCTCCCCTGCAACTGGTCATCCCAAGCAGCCCTAGCTAGCTCCTAACCTGCCCTTTCCCAGAGGTGAGATCAGCTCACGCTCCACCAAAGACTAGGGCCATCTTATCCATCCCACCCTGAACTACTTACCAACCAACCCCTGCCCAGCAATAAAGAGAGGAGTCTATTTTATTGCTGCTTCTAATTCTGCTCAGTAAATAATGTGGGCTCCTGCTGATCTCTGGTAGAGGCAAGAGGGCAAGGTTGGAAAAAAAGCAGTATCAATTCCATCCCAATGTTAGTCCCTGTTCAGATGTCTATTTTCAAATCCCAGCTCGCTGCTGCAGGCTTCTTCCTCAACACTCCTGACTGAGGGCAAGCCAGCAGATCAAAGTCCTTTCACCAGCTTACTCATGCCCATTTAAAACAGACACCCTAGGAAGTGACTCAGCCACCAGCATGGAAAAGTATTGCACTGGCTCTGCTCTTGTACCCATCCACACTGTTGGTTGAAATCAGTCACAAAGCCACAGAGATCAATTCTGAGACAACTCTAGGATTTACAAAAGACCTCCTCCAGCAGACAGGACTTCACACTCACCCAGCTGAGCATGGAAGGCCCTGCTGCAGGCAAGGGCTGCCATAAACAGCTTCCCCATTCACCCTGTGCTCTCTCCACTCACCACAATGCAGGAGATGGCAGCACATGCTCCTTCCAGGTCCTACATCCCTTTTAGCAACAACCCTGCTTGGCAGATCCAGGAGTACATGTTTCAAAAGAAACTTGTGAAGGGAAGGACTTTGTTTACAACTGGAAGGAATTTCTGGATGACATACTTCTTCAACAGTAGAAAGAGCCATAAAACATTAAGACAGGATAAATCTTAACTCACAGCATCAGCCCCACTCCAGTGCAGCCCCAATGACTCTGTGACTCACAGTAGTGGAGGTCCAACAGACCACAAAGGCTGAACATGGAGCTGGGGGTATAAATGTAGACTTATCTAGCAGCTCCTCGTGATCAGCAATTACTAGCCCTGCCTAGAGCTGGGAAGATCCACAAATATTTCCAATAAGTTGTAAAGGTTTCATTGCCCACTCCTCACTCACAGAGCATGTGTCCATCTGCTCAAGGAGCTCCAACTCTTGGTACCCAGGTTCTACACTGCCCTGGGGCAAATGCTTTTCCTGTTCACCTGAAATCTCCATGTCCTTTCCCATGGACAAGAGGCAGGGAGCAGAGCCTGGCACTGCCATGCCTGCTACTGCTTTAACCTCTGCAGCCTGGAAGATCTCCATGAGAACTAGAATAGATTAGTTGTAATACTGGCATTCAGGGGTAAAGTGAGGCTTAAAGAGCCTAGGAGAACAGCTGCCAGGCCACCAAGCATGCTGGATGCAGAACTAAAAGAACAAAAGGGAAACAGAGTTCCCACCCACTG
Source organism: Hippolais icterina (assembly GCA_013400075.1). NCBI lineage: Eukaryota > Metazoa > Chordata > Aves > Passeriformes > Sylviidae > Hippolais > Hippolais icterina. Next base: position 129,723 of record VWYN01012473.1, read on the forward strand.
TGAGGGAGCAGCTTCCCCAGCAGTCGCTGCTGTACAAGAGGTGCCAGGGACAGGAACTCAGATTTTGTGTGTGTGATGTAAAAGCATTGGAGTCCCTTTAGAAGCACCCACAGTCCTGCTGTGCAGGTCTGTTATGACACCTGGTGGCCAAGGGTACACCTGCAGCACCTGCCACCAGCTTGCCCCATTTTTCTTAATCCTAGATAAATGATGTAATTTCCATTGACCTCATGTGAGAGCAGGAACAAGGCAACAGAGTGTGGTCAGGACATACTGAGCATCTTGGCCACTCCATAGTCTCAGCAGCAGCTCACAATTCTCTTTTCTGTGCTGTAAGCTGCTGTGCAGCTTTGTCTCCTTACCCCACTTTTGTTTAGCAAAGTGCAGCCTGGAAGGAGCGAGCATTGTGGAGCTACAAGATGTGGAGAAGAAACTCATTACAAAAGCCTACCAGACCTTTCTGCTGCATGAGGGCTTCGCCAGGGTTCCACCACCGCAATCACACTTACAGTCCCACCCTGCTGAAGACCCAACCCTTCATGTCCACTGCTGGGAGCCAGGCTTCACACCTATATATTTATTATATATACACACCCCGTGAGGACAAGGGAATGCTTCCCATTGCATGGTCTTCTTGAACAACTGTCCATGCTGGTTGGTCAGGTTGCAACATCACTCTTCCCATGGACTCATATCTGTGTCAATGGCCACGCAGTTATAGGCAGCATAGCGTAACTTCTCTTCACATACCTTGGCTCTGGAGATGGCAGGAAGGAAAAGAAAAAAAGATAAGGAGGAGCTGCCATTGCTGCATTTGCCAGTTGAGAGGACAAGATGTTTTCTGAAATGAGGATATGCTTCACCAGGGAGCTCACAGAGAGAAACTCAGCAGCCAGATGAGACAGGCAGGGGATATAAGTGTGGCAAAGTGATGGGGCACAATGGGTCAGCACCAAGGTTAAGAAGAGAGCCCACACACAGTCCCCCAGACACAGGGAAGCATAAAAACTTACGTGGCATAGTTGGGCAAGAAGAGAGTGCTGGAGCAGGTGGATGACTCTGGCAAAGCATCTGTTGTCTCTGAGCTGGGGAGAAGATGACAAACTGATTAGAACCAGCAGGCCAGTGAGGCAGGGAGCCCAGACAACCCAACCCTTTGGTGTGGTATCTGTCAGCCTTGCAGACTACAGAAGAATGGACTTACCCCATCTTGTCTGGATAGATGTATATCCGTGCTGGAAGGCGACTTCTACCAGTGACAAATCTGAGGAACCGGCTGCGATCCTCTGTGAAGGAAAAGCAAAGATATCAGCAAACCCTAGAGGGATGTGAGAGGCAGTACAGCTGCATCCAGGAATTCACAGCACTAGCAAGCAGTCCCTTCAGCCTAGCTGCTTGCTTTCCTTGAGTGGTTTCCCTTGCAGCTCCCAGCCAGCAGGCAGGAGTTGTCATGGCACAAGACATGCATGGACAGAGCAAATTGCTCACCATTGGTGAAGTTATTGAGTGCTTCCCAGAAGTACTGAACACGGGTATCCTGTGGCTCAAAGTCCTCAAACCGAGCTGTCAGAAAGGATACAGAAAAGGAGTTTAATAAAGATCTGAGCTCCTCCCTCTTTGGCTATTGGGTGCCTGCAGGGTGTGGCCACATAGACCCAAGGTGCAAGGAATATATATAGTTAGGCCCCTCCCAGGAAGTACAGCCAGATCCACATCTCAGCTCCACAGGGGCTCACATGCTGCCAGCTTAGGGATGCCCCAGCCTCTACTGTGAGGCCCAGGATGGAGTCAAAGGAAACTCCTGTCCCCATGGGCCCACAGCTAAAGGCAAGAAATACACAGGACCATATTCTCACTGTTAGACAGGCCAATACTGGCCTCCCACACTTCTCCTTGTGCCAGCATAGACAGAAGACAGTCTTGTTTTCAGAAAGAGAGTTTTCAGCAAAGCCCTTCACTTACTGAGCCTCTTCAGGGCATCAACTGTGACTTCAGGGTCTCCACAGACCTTTTTTTCCAGCTCCTGCCATGTAAGGAGGTCAAGAACAGCTTGGGGCACCACCTTCAGCAGCCCAGCCTGCATGGCCATGATCTGAAAAAGAGACAAGGCAAGTAAGCTGCATGTCTTGCCTATTTCCCTGACTTATGGTTGAGCCTAGGGACTCTACTGGATTCAAGCCATGTGACTGCTCAGCACATGCTCCAAGGAACCTGAAGAAACAGGACACGATCCCAGAGAGATGCATTCCTGTTCGATCAGAAAGCCTGTGTCAGAGCTGTGAATAAAATCCCCTACCACCCAAGCTACTAGAAGCCACTTCACTTCTCAACAACTCCATAGGCTCCAGGACCCCACCAAAAGGGTTGGATACCATTGCCCTAATAAGCACAGGGACACTAAACACGGTGCATTTTACCAGAAACAGGCTGGGGGCTGATCTCTGGGAACCAATGACCACGCACAGGGTGGGACAGTGTCACCTGCTCCTTGCTCTCCTCCAGCCGAGCCTTTTGCACCAGGCGGATGAACTCCTTGCGGTCCTCGTAGCGCACAGCCGTGTTGCTGCCATTGGGGATCAGCTCCACCATACGCTGGTCACTCAGCACTGTCGTGTAGGTCAGCTCATTTCCAAATTTGAACTCAAAGGTGTCTTTATCCATGACTTCCATCACCTCCAGGAGTTTCACCTGTCCAGGCACCAAGTAAGTGCATGTCAGAGAGACGGCCAGAGAGCAATGATGTGCCCAAGTCCTCATCTTCTCCCTTCCCAGACAAGTGACAGTGACACAACATGGGATACGGTGCCCTAAAGCTGTTTAGCAGACCTTGGGCCATTGCACACTTGGAGCAGCAGTCAGCATGGCTGCATCTCTGTAACAGCATTTGGTGCATCCTTGTAACTAGAAGTTGCCCTTTGTTGTGTTTATTTGACATAAGAGGAAGCAAGTACATGAGAACAGGGACACAAATTAGCGCCTTGCTGAGTGCCACAAAGAATAGTGCACAGCCTCCCAGTTCCTCTCACCAACACTGAGTCCACAGCAGGGAAGTCTTTGCTCCAGCTGACCTCTTCCCCTGTTAATTGTTTCCATACAAAGCCAGGAAGAGCCAGGACCTGAAGAAGAGATTTTATTGAGTCTATGTCAGAATGAGATCTCCACAAAGATGGAGATAGAACTCAACAATGCAGACACAAAGAGGCTTCCCTACTTTCCCCTCCACATGCAGAGCTCACCATAGCTGAATAGAGACCAAACACTACCTCCCAAGCCCTCAGCAGCGTCTCCCAAAACTCAGGCTGTGAGTTCTCAAACTGTTTGGCCCCAAACACTTCTTGTCCCAGTGTGTGACCACAGAGCCTTTCCATGCTCCTATTAGTCAGGCTGCAGGAGAGGGCTATCAACTCCCTTTGCAGCAAATCTTCTCAGAGGGATGGGGTTGAAAACTTACCAGAAACTCCTTGCCCCTCAGAGCTGCTCCCATGATCTGCCCAATCCACTCGTACTTTGGGAAGTCTTTACAGGAGGGGTTGGGGACATACATGTCCCTGGCTTCTCCAGTGCCATTACCCTGTAGGAGTGAGAGGCAAAACTCCAAGTCATAATTTCAGCACAGCAAGCGGTCACACAGACTATCCTGCCATGCCTCTGGGCACTTCTCACAGTAGAAGTGGGCTAAACCCCTCATCCCCTCTGGCAATATTCTCAGTGAGAGACCAGTATCCAGGCACTTGTCAGCATATTCTAAAATAAAATGCTGCAAAGCAACCTACCCAACCCCTTACAAAGAAAAGCTTTGGACCCAGAAAAGTATGTATGTCCTTGGCATGCAAGGGGACAGGGACAGCGCTGCATTGCCAGGCATGGAAGGGTTTGCCCCAAACATCCCGACACACAGCACCTGGTTGGATGTGCGCACGAAGAAGGGCAGAGGCACAGGGGTGTCTGCTGAGCTGGGGCACAGCTCCTCTGACATGTCTGCTAGGCTGTCCCGAAAACCACCACCTGCAACCCCAAAAGAAGGGCATTTTTAGAGATGAAAACTCCCCACGAGCTGAATCTCAGAGTTATGGAGCAAAGATGAGGATTTCTGGTCCAACCTAGCCCTGGGTTGAGCAGAAGGCTCCTGTTAGAGCCTTATGGCACTGGAAGAAGTACGACAAGAGAAATAACATCCCTGCCTGGCCTGTGGAGAACAGCCAGAAGGATCCCTGGCACTGGTAAAGCTGCTGTTAGTGACTAATGGAAGTTTGGTCCCCCTCCCAGCAAACAGCACTCTTTATGTGGGATATAGCCAGGGGTGGCAGGACAACGCAACCTGCCTTCCCTCTCTCCTCCACGGGAATTAACACTGGGACCAATCAAAAGCACCTACAGCAACAGTCACCTCATCAACCCCCAACTGCTCCAGAGGAGCTCTGGCCTCCTGCAGCCCCTACCTTGGTCAATGATGCCCTCTGCGATAAATTTGCACTCCCACCACTGGTCATAACGCAACGGCCACCTGTGGAGAACCAGGCATCGCCTGAGGTGCTGGGACAGGCACAGCAGGGACATCAAGGGACTAGGGTGGAGCAGTCTGAGTTTAAGTCAGGATAAGATCTCAACTTCCAAAGACAACTGCATCCTCAGTAGGGAGGTGACACCTTGGGAAATGGGCCATGATCCCATGGCTGAGCTAGCTCCTGTCCTAGCAAATCCTTTCCAGAGTACAGGACATGGGCTTCCCAAACACCCTGCTGTGGCAGGACACAGCTTCCAGCACTGCATGGTGCCTTCCCTTCCCAAGACACTGCTTACCTATAATCTAGAGGCTTTTCAAACTTGTCTGAGGGTTTCAGGCCTTCATATACCTGCAACAAGCAGAGACATTCAAGGCTGGTATCCCCTCTCCAGGGGGAACTGGTGCCACATGAAGGCAGGTACATCAAACACATCGAGTCTCACAGCAGTTTGGGGTGTTTGCACACACAGAGCCCCAGATCTATTAGAAGTGGGGAGAGAATGCACACAGGAATATCAGCATTGCTGTAAAACCAGAACACAGAACTGTAAGCAGCTACTTCACTGTTATCACACAAGAATTCTTTGCTGCCTTTTTAATGTAACAGGATTGTTACACTCTCCATTAACAACATGCCACAGAGAGCATCCAGGATAGAGTATAAATTTCAACTCAGAGATCCCAAATCCCTCCTAGATATTATTTCTGGATATGGGACCATCAGCACATGTAATTATAGAGCCTGTGAGTCATGTGAAGAGGCCTTGAAGACTTGGTCTATCTCCAGCTCCAAGCTCTCCCTTCCATCCACCTTAATGCAGGTAATTTTGATTTTGGGATGGCCCCCTCTCCCCAGATCAGCAGGGACCCTTGCAGGAGGGACAGTACCTGGGTGAAGACAGCATTCTTGCAGCTGGGGTCCAGGGCAGGGTTGTCCCGGTGCTCCATGGCCAGGCGTCGGTTAATGTAGAGCCTTGGCATGAAGTTGGGCTTGCTGGTCTCCGAGTCCTTCAGACACTGGGTAATGAGAGCTGTGCGCTTCTTGGACAGCAGCAAGAACTGCTTGATGTGCTGGAATAGGGACGCACAAAACATGTCACCTACTTCCTGCTGAAGCCACTGCACCTCCAGGTTTCTCCCCTTCCCAGGGCCTTCCCACCCAGACACATTCTCATTGACAGTATTTGTTCCCCCTCTGCCTCTGAAAGATTCTGCATTCTGGCTTAAGGGTGATAACAAGCTCAGCCCTCAATCCACCAGCTGTCATCAGATGCTCACACTCCAATGTTGCTTAGACTCTCCTTCACCCTCACTCTCATCAGAACTCTGGTCTTACTATCCCTTTTAGTTGTAATCAAAACCAGCTCCTCTAAACAAACAAGAATCCTCAAATGCTTTGGGTCCCATGTTGACCTGGCACAGGAATTACAAAACTTTCTGACACTAGGCCTGGAAACACACAGAACGGTCATGTCCAGCATGTGTATTCTTGGAGAGGATATAAGGAAAACAGACAACTGAAGGAATGAACGCAGCACTATGCAAAAGATGAACAGCAAAAGCTTATTACAGCAAGGAAAAATGTTACTGGTAAAAGCCTTGATGTTTGGACAAGCCAGCTCAAAGCTGCTGGCAGGAAGCACAGGAACAGAGCGTCCTGGGCTGAAATCTTGGAGGGGATGTGCATCTAGCTTGCATGCCCAGTGCTGCTATGATCCAAGCCTCTTTGGGTGGGTGAAATGTTCTGGTTTGAGTCTACTTGTTAGCCCACAGCTTCTACCTCAGCAGTTTAGCAGGAAAATAAACAATATCACCTTTCACAGTATTAGTGACCTGAGCTCAGAAAGGTATTTCCCTCCAGCTGCTTTACAGGCAACAAGGCCTGGCTGCCTCCCTTGCCACAGTACAAGCACCATCACCCTGCCAGACTGAGACCCCAACAAGACACAGAACCAACTGCTCACCTTGAGTTTGCTGAATGTGCCAACGGTGTGGTCCCAGGCTGGCACCAAGTGATGCAGGACACTGTCCAGGAGCTTGATGAACCTAAATCCCAAAGAAGAAGTATTGCAACAAGGAGTGATGGGGATTTGCACAAGTCTGTTGCAGACCACACACCCCTGAACACAAGCAGAAAAATAACTGATCTAAACCAAACCCAGCATAGTTTTTTACATCATGGAGCCTTTGGTACTAAATTCCCACTCCCTGGGCACTGCATGGATTTTGCATCCCTTACAAGTGAGTCCGCATACACATGCCCCCAACGTTGCACAGGTATGCTGTGCTTGTGACACACAAGAAACTGTAAAGTTGAGCTACAGAACTCCTCTGAAAGCATAAGAGAGCCACCCCAGAGAGCCCACTTTATTTCCAAATGACTCCTGTTTTCTCCAGTGTCCAGGACGCCTGTCCCAAAAGGAGTTTTACAGCTTCCCGCCATGGACATACTGGAGATGGCATCAGTCTTTGCAGGCAATGGCACCTATCTGCTCCCCTTCACACGGTACCTTTGAATGAGCACGGCCCGTCGGTACAGCAGGTCAGGGTCAGTCCCTTCTAGGCGAGGGTAACGCACCAAATTGGGCAACTGGAACATATCAGCACTGAGCCCCAAGTCCCTCTGTCGGGAGGATTTGATTTTGATGCCTCGGATACGAACATCAATCCCATCATCTGCCAAGGAAGACCATGGATGATATGCCAAGATCACCAAAAAGCAAGCCTTAAATTAAGCGTAGGAGGTCTATAAGCAAAAACAGTAGGAATGTACCAGCTCCACCAGCTCTGGGGCTGGGCACTGAGAGCCTCAAATACCTCTGTGAAGAAGAAGCAGGGCATTTACAGAAGAAAAAGAATTAAATAATTGAAGGCAGAGAAAGATAGGATGAAAGCTGAGAACTTGCAAAACTTCAGATTTCCCAGGAGCTTCCCATGGTTCTTTTGCATCTCGTCTAAAACAGCCCACAGGGAAAAGAAGTACAAGTCACAGAACAAACACTTAATATACAGTATTTTACAGGTGCATTATGGATGTGGCCACAACAGCCAGCCCTACCTCTGCACTCCACAATCCGGATCTCGATGACAGGCAGGTGTGTCGTCATGTCCTCAAGGATGCACACATCGCCAATATAGCTCCTACAAACACAGCACAGATGAGGACTGAAGGGCTGTTTCCTCACCATCCTGCCAAAATCCACTCAGACACTTGTAAGGGAAGACAGTTTGCATCTTTTGCAATAAGAGCCTATGGCAAGAACTCAGTTCTTGCTCACAATACAGCTGAATGCCTGAACCTGCTGGTGACTCAGGTCCAAGTACTATGATTCTCATGTGTCCCACAATCGGATGAGGAGAGCCCGACGACCGTACCATGCTACTGTAGGCAGAGTGAACCTGCATCCCACAGCATCTGGCTGGTGCTGCATGACTGTGGTCAGTGTTCAGCACCTGGGGCCCCTGCAAGAGCCACGACACCCTGTGCACCTCCACCCACTCACTCATCAATGCCGACATCATTCAGCTTCTTCAGATTGTCCCCCTCGCCTCCATACACAGCGACCCGCTTGGGCATGAAGTTCTCATCAGTGGTATCCACTGTCAGCAGCAGCTTCCTGCAAAGGGAAGCAGGACATTAAGGAGAAGGTAACTGCATCTGAACACCTATTGCTACTCCTTCTCATCACTTGGTCATGTTGTTACCAAGCTGGGATTCCCAGGTACCTGTGACAATGCTAAAACCCCTTCAAGCCCAGAGCCAGAGTAAGGGCTGAGGGGCAGGGAGAGCAGGGCAAATTTGGGCCAGGACACTCAGGCAGAGAGGGAGTGGCAAAGCTTATCCCAGTCACTACCCACCATGCAGAGCAGAGATGACTCTGTAGAGATGACTCACTTGACAATGGTGCCTTTCTTCATGTTGAGCCGAACCCAGTGCTGGCCCTGGGACCCATCACTCTCCCAGTATGTGTCAGCATGACTGTCAGTCAGGCATGACACATTGAAGTCCTCCTGGAGGAGGGCAAGTGAATGAAAGGAAGATCAGATGGGTGTAGGATTAACTTCTCTTTAGTGGCTACTTTCATCATGAGTCTTAGTGTCAGAGGGCATCACACTGGCCTGTTCCCTTTGCTGGGCTATGGGTAGACACCGGGAGTGCAGAGCACACAGGACACTGGGGTTGACCCTCTGAAGTGCTCTGGGGTCACACAGAGCATAGAGTATCAAACCCTCCCTAAAAATCAGCTTTGCAGCTAATGTTAGCACTGGCTTCTTAAACCACTGTCCCTTCAGGGGCTACATTATACCACATACTGCATGATACTTCCCAAGCCTTTCTCCCACATCCTCAGAGTCCAGTCCAGGCCAGAGCGGCACAGCAAGCACTATCCATGCTCCCCAGCCCCACAGCACAACGGGGTTGATGTAGCCTTGTCCCTTTAACTCACCGTGTAGGATGAGACATCGATGCTGTCCACATATTGCTTAACACTGCCCAAGTTCTCATCCTCCTTCCCAATGTGGTCATACAGGAAATGCACCAGGTCTTCATCACATTCGTAAGTCCATGTTGGGGGTACAAACCTAGAAGGGAAAAGGGATTACTGGGTCTGGAGAGCCAGAGGCAGCCAGGCTAATGGGTCAAAAAAGGAAGGTCCATATCCTGCTCGTCTTGCTCAGTTTCCCGCTTTTTGCAGGCATAGCTGGGACAAGACTGTGCTGTGCAGAGCTGCCTGTCATCCCCCCTCTCCCCCAGGTCTGCAGGAGATGGCTCTCTGGGCAGTCACAAGAGACAGGAGCTTGTCCCCCCACCATAGCAGAAGCCAGAACAGTTCATACCGAAGTTTCTCAACTGCACCCTCATCCTGCTCCATGGGCCTGGGCTTTGCTCCAAGGCGCAGGGAATATGTCAGATCCACCACCTGCTCCCATCTGAAACAACACAGAGAAGCGGAGTGAGAGGAACACCCCAGGAGAAACAAGAAGTTGGTGATCCAGAAGTAGCTGTAAGGTGAAGATTTGGGTTTAAAGCCCCATCGTGCTCCATCCTCCATCACCTCCAACATCATCTGCTGCCTTTTACTTTCCAACCATGTCTACTCCTTCCATACCCTGCTGGGCATGTGAAAAGCACAGTGCCTGAGCCAAACCCAGTTCACTCCACATCCGGCATCCCTCTTGCCTCGCTTCCATGAAACCTGTCCAAACAGGCCGGGGGTTCCTCGGCCCAAGGCAGGAAGGGCCGTGGAGCAGCATCCCGAGCCCGCACCCAGGTGAGCACGTCCGCGTCCCAGGGACCCAGCGGGACACCGCGGCGGCCCCACACCTGATGACGGGTTTGTAATCCACCCCGAACAGCTGCTGCTGCCGCTGGATCCGCTCCGTGGACTCCACGGGCACCAGCCGGTCCCCGCCGTCGGCATGCTTGCACACCAGCACCCATCCCTCCTCGAGATCGCAGCCGCTCCGGTACTCCTCCAGCTGCTCCTGTGGGGACAGCCGGCGGTCAGACGAGGCCGGGCCGGGCCCTTCGCGGGCCGCCGCACCCGCATTACCTTGTTGAGCTTGACCCAGAGCCCGGCGCCGTTGCAGTACTCCTCGCCGGTGGCGCGCAGGCAGCCGCCCTTCCGCACCTCGATCGTGGCCCGCGCCGCCCGCTTGCCGCCCCGCGCTGGCCCCGGGCTGTCCCACACGCTGAGCAGGCTGCGGGCGGCGGCGGCCGCGGCGGCCGAGGGGTCCTTGCAGATCTTGTACTGCACCTCCCGCGGCACGTAACAGAGCGCGGCGGGCAGCGCCTGGGCGCGGCGAAAGCATTCGCT
>VWYN01012473.1:140421-154749 GCA_013400075.1 Hippolais icterina
GCACTGGGGACAGTGCTTTCGTGCTCAGATCCTGTACTGGGGACACTGGTGGGGCTCTGGGGACACTGCCGAGGCACTGGAGTGGTCCTGGGATTATGGTGCTGGCATAGGAGTCCAGTACTGGGTCACTAGAGAGGCTGTGGGCGGGGAGGAAGGGGGGTGATCCTGCGCTGGGAGGGATCAGCAGGGCCACTGGTGTGGTAGTTAAGTCACTGGTCCCAAGTGGAGGTTTTGGGGACTTTGTTCCCGTAGGCCCCGCCGTTGCCGGGGTCCCCCTCCCCGGCGCAGGCCGGACTCCAGCAGCCCCACAGCGGGGAGGCTGGGGACGGGGAGGCTGGGGAAGCTTGGCCTGGCACAGGCCGGGGGGAAATGCAGGACTGCCCGCCCGCGCCCCGCTCGTCCCAAATCTCTCCAGGCGGGAGCAACTGGTGGCCCCGATAACTTAATCTCGCGGGCCCTGGGCAGCGCATCGCCTCTCCCCCGGCGGGGCCCGCGGTCCTCAGCAGGAAGAAGTCCTGGGCTGTGGTGGGGAGAAGTTATCACATTTGTCACAGCTGGGCCCAAGTCTCTTCTGCGGTCAGGGAGTGGGGACGAGTCACTTACTCTGGCACCCTTTGCCCCAGTCGCGGGGGCCTGGCAGGGCAGCCAGACCCCTCGTGGGTGATGGTCTGTACCTGCTCTTTGCTCCGCAGCCCCAAAGGCTTCCCCAAGCTGAAGAACGACACGTTCCTGCGCGCGGCGCGCGGGGAGGAGACGGAGCACACCCCGGTGTGGTGCATGCGGCAGGCGGGGCGGTACCTGCCCGGTGAGCGCTGGAGGCGTGCAGGGGGTAGCGAGGGGGCTTTCAGCAAGCACCGGGTAACATTTGTGGTGATCCCTTGTAGAATTTCGGGAGACACGGGCATCACAGGATTTCTTTGCCACTTGCCGGAGTCCCAAATTGTGCTGTGAGCTGACACTGCAGGTGAGCATCACTTGGGGTCTGTGTGTTGCCTCTCCCTGCCCACATGGGGATGGGGAGAAATCTTGGTTCTGGTCATCCTGGGTTGCCTCAGTAAACTGTGCAGTCCTTGGGGACTCCACTGCCTCATGTGCTTGACCAGGTCCTCCATGGGAAGTCGCAATCCCTCACTAACATTGCCTCTTCCTCTGTGCAGCCACTAAGACGATTCCCCCTGGATGCTGCTATCATCTTCTCTGATATCTTGGTGGTGCCTCAGGTAAGAGCCATGCCTAATGCCACGGGGAACAGCAGCTGGTAACGGGGTAAAATTCAGGGTTGCCCCATTCCTGCTTCTCCATTCTCCCCTGTCCCCAGGCACTGGGCATGGAGGTTGTCATGGTCCCTGGCAAAGGACCCACATTCACAGAACCCCTGAAGGAGGTGGAGGATCTGCTGAAACTGCGACAGAAGGTGGATGTCACCGCAGAGTTAGGTTACGTCTTCCAGGCCATCACACTGACACGACACAGCCTGGAGGGCAAGGTGCCCCTCATCGGCTTCTCGGGGGCACCGGTAAGTGATATGGCTCCTTTGTGTGGGTTTCCCTGATGGGCTCCTCTGCTCTCTTGGGGTGAGACCAGCTATGGCACCTCTAGCTGTGAGTGCTACATGGGTTCATGGGGGGGAATTTACTGCAGGAGCAGCTGTGCCCCAGGCTCTGGGGTGCTCACAGGTCCTACCTTCGGCACTGCAACTGGGACTTTGTGTCTTCTTTTATCTCCATCACTCTTCTCACTTCACTCCTCCCCACAGTGGACACTCATGTCCTACATGATTGAAGGTGGTGGCTCCACTACAATGGCCAAGGCCAAGAGCTGGCTCTACCGTCACCCCGAGGCAAGCCACCAACTGCTACGGCTGCTGGCCAACGTCATCATTGACTACCTGGTGGGGCAGGTGGCTGCTGGAGCACAGGTGTGTCCTGGGGCAATGGGGACAGGGCCAAGAAGGAAGGCAGGGACTGAGGACTAGGAGCAGAGAGGGTCTAGCATCTGGAAGGAGGAGGAGGGACTGAGGTGTTGCTTTCTCAGTGCCATGGGAAAGTGGTTTAGTTGCCATCCCTGGAGGTATTTGACATGTAGATGGGGCACTTGGGGACATGCTTTACTGGTGGATTTGGCAGTGCTGGGTTAATGGTCATGACTCAATAATCTTAAAGGTCTTTTCCAGCCTAAAGGATTCTGTGTCCCTGGCAGGCACTCCAGCTGTTTGAGTCCCATGCAGGCCACCTGGGCCCGGAGCTGTTTCAGGACTTTGCCCTGCCTTACATCCGAGACATTGCCCAGGCTGTCAAGAGCAAGCTGAAGGAGGAGGCACTGCCCCTGGTGCCCATGGTGAGTCAGGGCTGCCTGCATTGAGCCTGTCTGGGGGCTGCTGGAGAAGGGTGCGTCCCCTGGTACCTGCTTCCCTCAGTCCAGCCCGTGGAGAGAGGTCTGACTCTCAGCCGTTGCTGCCCGTCTCCTCCCTCCCCAGATCATCTTTGCCAAGGATGCGCACTACGCCCTACGCGACCTGGCCCACGCCGGCTACGAGGTTGTTGGTCTCGACTGGACCATCCGGCCCCAGGAAGCTCGGTAAGAGTCTGACACAGGGTTCAGGTGTCTGGGCAGGATCCCAGGCCAGGTACTCTGACCTCCTCCTCTGCCCTGAGCCATCCCTGGACAAGGCCTGGCCATTGCTGCTCCGAAGGCGGGGATAGTTGGGCTACCATGCTACAGCTTCTAAAGGCTGTGCTGAGGTGTCCTGGGTGTCCTGTAGTGGGGACTGCAGGCACCTGGCTGCCCTCAGCCTCTGTACCACATGCAACAACTCACCTGCTTCCTCCCTGCTGCAGTGCACAGATAGGAAAACATGTCACCCTGCAAGGGAACCTGGATCCATGTGCTCTCTATGCACCCAAGGTGAGCCATGGCCATTGCCAGCAACTGGGGCTAGTTCTAGCTTGTGTTAAAGGCCTTCTGCCTCAGCTTCCCCCCCTGCAGCACTGGCTCATGTCCCAGCAGTCCCCCAGGGGGCACTGGTGGGGGTGAAATACCCTGGGCTGGATTGATCTGACATGCTTCCTGCCATACCTACAGGAGAAGATTGGCGAGCTGGTGAAGAAGATGCTGGAGAATTTTGGGACCCAACGCTATATTGCTAACCTGGGCCATGGCCTCTACCCTGACATGAACCCTGAACATGTGGGTGCCTTTGTGGAAGCTGTGCATGCTCATTCCCGTCATATCAACAAGCACAGCTGAGCCTGGGGCCTTGGGGACAGGACTCTGGTTTGGGCACAGTCACCCATGTTGTCACAGGGCTTACTCTAGGCTGGGCTGCAGCATTAAACCAGGACTTTCTCTGCAGCAGCCGTGTGGCTCTGGCTGGGATGGGGAACTGGAGGGCCCTGAAGGAGATGGGAAGTCATGGCACGCTGCTAGAAGAGCATGTGCGGTGAGGGGGGGCTCCTGAGCCCCATCCTGCAGGTCAAAATGGGGAAACAGGGATGGCAGCAAATTGTGGAGGATGCTTCTCCCTGCCAGGCTGCAGTGCCCGTGCTTGCAACTGAGGATGTGAGCCCAGGGCACAACAGCCATCTCCTGAAGATGGATGTGCTCAGCCCTCCTAAAGAAGGTGGGCTGCCTGAGGCTGGCAGGGTCACAGCCTGGGAGCTTGGGGTCACAGCCCACCACTGGCAGAGGCTCAGCATCAACCCACAGTCCTGCTCAGGTTGGAATGGGCAATGTGTTCTCAACCCACGGTAGTCTCAAGGGGCTGGGAGACCCAGCAGGACTCACCTGGGAGACATCTGACACAGCACTACCAGCATCCTGTCACATTGGCTGGGATGGCAGCAGAGGCAGCAGAGACACCATGGCCCTCCTCCTCCAGCTCCCAAAGCCTCTTTAGGACCATCCCCCTAGTCCTAGAGTTCCCCCATGCACACCTCCCCATCTCTGATCCTCAGGGCCAAGCTTGCCTGGGGCTCAGCAAACCCTGCAAAAAGTAGTCCAGGAATCCTAAGTTACAGCTCCTTGCCACACCATCCCACGCTGCAGCACATTCACTGTGGTCCAGGTTGGAGCAGGATGGATCAAGACACAGGCAGAAATGCTGCTCTAGCTGGCACTGATAGGGCAGTGTCTCCAGCATGGGCAAGGACCTGCTAACACTGTATGTGACAGGGAATTGCACCCAGAATCAGCTGGGGTGCCTTGTCCCCGCTCTGTCCCCCTCCTTGGGGCACAGGAGCTGGCTACCACAGGGGGCTGCAACACTGCTCTGCACAAGTCTGGTAACCTCCTCGACTAAGAGAAAGGCAGGAGAGACACAGGCAGTAACGTTCATCCCTTTTATTATTAAACATCAGATGAAGAGGTCGCACACACACATACACGCACGCACGCAAAAAAAAAAAGAAAAAAAAAAGAAAAAAAAGAGAGAAACAGACTGGTTGAAGACCGCTATTTCAGTGGCGACACAGACCGAGTACAATTGGGTTCCTGGCCAGAGCACGGACACAAGTCACTTGCCAAAAAATTAAACCAGACAGCAGATAACTAGCGCACGTTCTCTAACTACAAGTCACCGTCCAAGACTGGCCCTGGCCCCCCCAGCCCTCCCAACCCGCTGGCAAAGAAATGAACCAAAACTGAAGAGCCACCGGCCGGGGCTGGAGTGCGCCCCCAGCGCGGGGCAAGCCGAGCAGGGCCGAGCGTTGGCTGCACCACGGAGCTGGGAACGGTGTGGGAAGGCCACGCAGCTGCCCCTCCCTCCCCCGGAGCCGGCAGCCCTGGTGCCCGCCCAGGCACTCGCACCCTGCACCTGCGATGGGCCGAGTCCTCCATCGCCAGCATCTGCGTGTGTCCGAACGAGCATCGCCCCGACTTCCTTCCTTCACTGTCCTCCAGCGCTGGGCTGCTGCTCCTCTGTCCGTCTGTCCTTCCGTCCCAGGGCTGTGAGTCGAGTAGATGTTCGCCTCCCCCCCACACCCTTCTTGCTGCTGACGATGCCATGGGAACCTGAGAAATGTTCGTGTGCCTCCTCCTCTTTTTGTCTGTGGTTTTGTGTGGGTTTTTTAAATAATAGTTATAATAATAATAACAATAATAATAATAATAGCAATAATAAAAATAATCGCCCCAGCCCACAACAATTTCAAGTATCCCCCAAATAAAAGACAGAATTATAAATAATTATAACTTTACAATTTAATAATTGACACATATACTATAGTATTTACAGTATCATAAATGCTTTTTTTTTTGTGTTACTTTTAGTAAGCAATCCCTGAGAACAGTTACTTTTACTTGTTTTTATTGAAGTATCTTCACAAATAGAGGAGTTTGCATGTCTCGGGCGGGCGGGAGAAGCGCTCTGCAAAGCCATCGCTTTTGGTGACGCATGAGGTTCTAGTGTCGCAGGTATCTTTGCTTGCTTTTTTTTTTCCTTTTTTTTGGGTTTGTTTTGTTTTGTTTTTTGTTAAATTCCCCACATAATTTTAAAGATTTTTCACTTTGCAACCTTTGTATCCCTCCAGCAACCACGTCCTTCAGGAAAGAGGTATTAGATTTCCAGGTTAGCTTTTGGTATTGGCAAGGGAGGGCAGGGGGCTGAGTAAACCATCCTTTTTCCCCGTGGTTGCCTTTTGGTTTGTGCCCAAGGAATCTCTGGATCCTCTCAGTGTGTGAAATGATTAAATCCAAGAAAGAGTAACACTAAAAGAAAAAAAAAAAAAAAAAGAAAAAAAACAAACAAAAAAGAAACAGAAGACCAGAACAGAGCAGCCTCTGCCACTGGGGGGGAAGCTGATCTCCACTTTCCTTCCTTCTTCTCTCCCGAGTCCCCGTGCTGCGGCCAGACCCTGCCAGTGAGCATGGCAGGAGCCGGGGCTCACCCAAACCGTTCTCGCACCAGCAGCATCAGTTTTTTCTTGCCTTTGTAGATTTGTTTAAGATTGTCAATGAACTGGGCGAACTGTATGTGCCCGTCCTGTGCCAGGAGGAAGGTCTCCCTGGCCTTGCTGAGGAACTCGATGAACTCCCCATAGTGCCGTGGGCTGATGTGGGTGAGCCGGGAGTGGGTGGTGTTGATGTAGGCGCTTATCGTCGCGTCCAGCAGCTGCCGCAGGGGGGCTTTGTCAGTGGACATCAGCTTCCCCGAGTTCCTGCGCCCAGGAATGCCGGCCAGCCCTGGTGCTGTCATGGTGCAGCGGCGAAGGATGTCCGAGAGCACTGTGGCACAGTGCACGCTCTTCACCACCAGTGGGATGATGGCTGCCAGCTCGTTTTTGCCCAGAGAGTGGCTCAAGGCGCAGGCCCAGAGCACATCATTGATGGCTGGGTGCGTGTCCTGGTTGTAGGCCAGGTTGAGATGTGTCATGGCCAACGAGGCCAGTTTGAAGGCTCGGAGTGGGTAGCCCCGGTGTTCCATGTAGCGGGCAATGGTGAAGAGCTGGGTGTAGGTCATGCCGGTGGAGGCAGCGTCAATGACAATCTGGTAGGCGGTCTCGAAGGCGATGTGGTCCTTCTCACAGAGGGTCAAGGCGGACAGGGCGCAGTTCTGGGGGTCCTTCATGGCGCACTGCAGGGCCAGGGTGCGGGCACAGCTGGCCAGCTCTTCCCGCTGTGGGTAGTCCAGGCTCAGGCGCAGGATGGTGTTGTGGGACATCACTGTGGCTGCCACAATGCTGGTGGCTTCCGTGGGAGTGAACAGTGAGTACCAGCTCTGCAGGATGCTCACCAGGGCCCTCACTCCTGCAAAAAAACACTGGGGTCACAGCACAGCCCTGGAACCTGACTCAGTTCATGGGGCTCCTCTGATACCCAGAGACAGGGTAAAACCAGCCCATAGCAGCGCTGAGCTGCTGCCTCAAGAGGGACAGGCAGAGGCCAACCCCCAGCGCCATACTGCAGGGCACAGAGACCACCACAGGTACAGGGGCACCCATCCCAGTCCCGAAACTGGCCACTGCTGCAGTCCCAACCCTGTCAGCTGGTACTCTGAGGGGAATTCAGTTACCCAGGAAGAAACGAGACTCAGAACTCAGATGCTCAGGGCTAAGCATGACCCTAGGATCTCCATGCCCAACCCTGTTCCCACTGCATGCAGGCCAGATGCCCCCAGTGCACATGGAACTCACCCACTTCAGTAGCACACGTCACCAGCCACCTCACCATCTCCCGCCGCCGCCAGTTGAGGGTGGACAGGGTCATGCGCATCACCTGCGAGGCAAACTTGGGGTGACTGGCTGCCAAACTTGGGGTGACTAGGGCTCTAGTGAGGCCACCCAACAGAGCAGTTGATTTTTTGCTCCCCAAAAATCCCTCCGGTTCAACTGGCTACCAACTACCTGGCACTGCCTCACCTCCACCCAAACCACAGTGAGCACAGGGGATTCCCAGGACTGAGGTCCTCTGCTCAGGACCATGCAGAGATCACTTTACTCCATCCACAAGGGACACTCTGCTTGGTGGAAGACCATAACCAGCATGGCTGCCACAGCATAGGGGGCAGAAGGGCCACCAGCATCCCCAGCATCATCCTGTACCTGGAGCCCCAGTTCCAGTGCCACATTGAGCAGTGTCGTGTCAGAGTTGCTGTCGGCTGGCGTGGCAATCTTGAAAGCATCCTGAGCCAGCTTGAAGATCAAGGAGGAGGAGTGGATGTTTTTCTGAATGGCCTCCAGCACCGTGCGTAGGCGCAGCATGTCCCCTGGGAGCAAGGAAGAATGGTCAGATGGCTCAGGCATCCCCCCAGCTTGCCCTGGAGCCCCATCTCTTGGCTGCATCATGTGGTGAACAGTCCCTTCACCACAGCCAGGCCCTCTGGACACATCCACAAAGGGACACACAGCGATGCTGGATCAGGCCCTGCAGTCCAACAGTCTAAAATGGAGCACCCTCCCCAGGAAGTGATACATCCTACAGCAAGTGTCCTCACTCAAGTTCATCCTCTCACAGGGAGGACAAACAAACCTGAGTGATCCCAGACATGTCCTGTCTTTAGCAGACATCTCCAGGCACCTGGATGTTCCACCCTGGCCTCCAGTTTGACAGCTGTACAGCAGCTTCTTCCCAGAAAAGGAGGGGCTTGGGGAGATGCCTGGTATTGAATGGCTGCAGAAGCATCAGTCTTCATCCAGGAACATTAGGAAGAAGTGGAAAAGCAGTTTGCTGCACACAGACTGTCTTGCCCAGCAAGTCTCCTCTGCAAGGCTGGGCTGGGGTCACCCAGACTTGCTGCTCCTTGGTCCTCCATGTCCCAGGTCAGGCACAGAGCATTGACAACTGAGACAGGCTGAACTATCCCCAAAGAAGGGGGTTCATGGCACAATATCCAGTGATGCTGTGGGTCTCCTGCTACAGGAGGTTGTGGGCGCTCGGATATATGATGGCACCAGGAGATGGGGCAGGATCTTGGAAGAGGGACACATCAAGGCACATGAATATCATGATCCTGCACCTATCTTGGGAAATCCTATGAGCCCCTGTGGGATACAGTGTGGGGAGTGAGACCTTTGGGATGTGTCCAGACCGGAGGTGGCAACACGCCACGGGTTCCAGCTTTATTTCTACTCGTAGTCATAGACTGAGCAGATGAACCTCATGCAAAGACAACTAAATCATGCACAGCAGTGTGAAAAACCCAGTGCTGCACCTGGACACACAGAGACATCTTGGGTGACTCATAGCTAAAGATATCACCTGCCACCCACCACAGCGGCTTGCATTGCTACCAAAATCCAAGCCTCCCTAAAATGGCTCATGAGGGCGTGGGCAAGAGAGGCTGCAGGATCACACTGGGACATGCTGCAGCAGGGAACATCTGAGAAAGGGGACAGTAGGAAAAACAAATGCAATCCAACAGCCCTACATCCCCAGCATAAAATCCTCATCCCATTAGGCACTGGAGGGGAGAAAAAAAGACCTAAAGGATAAGCCAAGTACCAGCTCTTCATCCAGGCATTTCTTCTACAAATTGGCCAGAACACCATCAGCCTTGGTAAAGCAGCCTAGAGGAGGAGGCTGGAAGGAGAGAAGAGGCTGCCAAGGCAGTGAGGCTGGAGCTTTCTGACAGCTCATTTCCTTTCCCTCTCACTGGGAAAGAAAAACCTTCCCTGTCAGGCTGGCAGCACCAGGACATCAGAGGGCAGTGATAACTGCTTGGCTTACTGACCCTCACGGGACACAAGACTTTTGCCAGCCTGTTGGAGTTGGTTTCTGGTCAGGGGGATGTTCAATGAAAAGCCTGTGCTCACATTCATAATAGTGCCTGGGCAAGGAACCTAGAGTGGCTCAAGAGACCAGTGAGGTGTCACTGCTGATCCCATCTCCCACAAAAGCCATTTGTGGTTTGGTGCACAGGGAGGTCTTCTCCCTCCCACAGCCCGTGCAGGATCACCACAGGGCAGAAGAGACAAAGCAAAGGTGAAAGGATAAACAGCTTCAAACAAAACCATGACATGACCCTACAACATGCCTGGCAGGGATTGCTGGCCTGGCAGCTGGCTGTGCTGCAGGGCAGGCATGGTCCTGCACCACCTGGTGCACTACCCAGGACCTGCAGCACCGTGACTGCAAGGACTGCCTGCACCTCATTGGAAATTACCATCCTGCCCTGCTGGACCATGAGCCCTTTGGGACAAGAATCCCAGAAACCCCAGATTCTCAAGGCCAGCTCATTGTGTCCTGCCCACAGCAGGTTGCCAGGGGGGCACCCAGCTAGTCTCTGCCAGCGCCAGCAGAAGCAAGAGCTCCCTCCTTTCTGCAGCAAAAAACTCTTCAATGCTCTTGTGCACCATCATCCCATCAACCCTGCCCCAGAACTGCCCTGCCACCAACCTTTGGCTGCTGTGAGCATGGTGGAAGCCAGCTCACACTGCTGCGACTCCAGGTGCCCCAGGGTGAACCAGCGTGGGTACCTGCTGGGGACCACCGAGACCAGGTGGTGAGGGTGAGTCACATCGCCGGATGGTGCCGTGGTCTCCAGGACAGGCAACCTTGAAGAGCAAGCAGGAGGAGGCAACATCAGACCCCCGTCCAGCCCCAGCTTCACCTCCCCTCCCTGAGGTGCTGCCAAGGCAAGGCAGGGGCTGCCTGCAGGCAGCTGCCTGCAGCAATGCCTTTGAACACATCCTGCTGCTGTGCACGTGTGGGGCTCCCAAGGCTGCATGCTCAACACATGGGCACAGGGATCAATCTGAGACTGACTTGAAAGGGGGGAGAAAGATCCATTGAGTGATTTATAAACTTGTAAGGAAAAGCACAGACCTCAGGAAAAAAAAAAAGGACGGAAAAAAAGAAGAATCCCTCCTCCCCTCCCGCTCCTTTCATGTCAAAGCACCCGGCAGAACTCCTGACTGTATCATCTGGTTCTTCTTAAAACACTTGGTTATGATCAGAAGCAGCAGCACATCTCCCCAGGGCCTCTGCAGCCAGGTTAGGTTATCTGTTTTTGTGGGCACATCCAAAAGCCTGAAAAACCTGGGGGAGAAGCAAGCCTAAAGAAGGGGAGCAGGAGTCTCAAGTCATCAGCTGTGGTGATGAATTCTAAACCCCTGAGCTGGTCTTAGTGTTGCTAACTTGATGGCTAGATATGCAGGAGGGAAACTGCACCCTGGGCATGAAGAGCATCCAAGTGTCTCTGCTATCCTCACTTGCAGGCTTGAGGTAACTACAGGGCAGCAGAAGCCCAGCCTTTCCAGCCCTGGACACAGATACCCCAACACAGGGAGTCCTAGCTGGGAGCAGGGGATGGCACTAACAGATGGCATCCCTGGGGCCCTCAGTCCTGTTCAACACCAGAGGTCTCAGGTCTGGCAGGATGTGGTGCCTCCACACACCACAGAGGCCCTTGGCTGCTTATTAAGGCTGGCTGTCCCCTTGAGCAGCTCTTTACAGGATTGGGGGATTTCAAAATTTCCCCCAGTGCTGGGGAGAGATGACCGATTTAACTGCAGAAATGCTGCAAAAAAGGTGATGCTCTGGGCCAGCACTTTTAATGGTGGTAGAGGGAGAGAGCACTGAGATACTCTGGAGTTGACAGTCCTCCAAGCATTGACTTTTTTAGGAAATTCCATCCTTTCCAAGACCCATCCAGTTCCTGCCAAATCAGTGCAATACACAGACTGATGTCTGAAGTGTGTCATGGATCAGGGAAGGAGATAAAGCAGCTCTCAGCATCAGCTGTTTCCCCAGTCCCAGAGCTAGAGATGGGTTTTAATGGAGAACAGAGTGCAACTGTGTTCTCCACCTGGCTCTGTGACACCCTGGGGCCCGGGGCAAACCATCCACCCATCTGTGCCAGGGTAACAGCCCTTCTTGCAGGCAGGGAGGGCTGCAGGGTGCCCGAGGCCTGACAGACAGAAGGCAGATGACAGCTCTGTGTGTGCCTGGGACCTGCTCTGGCAGAGGATGCCTGTCACAACGACAGGCAGGTGGTGGTCCAGCCTGGAGCAAGGGGCCAGGTGGAAGGCTGGGCCAGCAGACATTACTGGACCCATGCAAACCTGTATGGATGGAGTTTATAAATCAGGAATCACCCAAATGGAGGGCAGGAACCTCTTTGCACTGCTGCTGTGCCCAGTGGTCCTACACACTGCAGAAGATCCCATGGATGGCAAGCTCCAAGCCTGTCTCCACTCCCATCCCTGCTCTAAAGTTGCAAAGCATCCCAGCCTCCCAAGAAGCATAGGAGAGAGGCAAAAAGGGGAGCAGAGACAGAATTAAACATGCACCAACCTCATGGCCCGCAAAGCCAGCTTGTATGCCAGGTCAGCATCATGGGGCAGCAGGGCAGAGAACAGGTATTTGGCAAAGGTGTGCATGGGGACGCTCTCCCGGTGGATGACTTCTCCCAAGCCGCTGAAGGGACCACCTAGGCAGAAGCAGAGCCCATCAGCCGTAATTAGCACAGCAGGATCTGTAGCTGGGGTTTGCACCACCCCAAAGCTCTGAGGATCCACTGTTCAGCTCCCTGGTGTGTTACTCAAGTTGGATCCAGGGATGCTCTTTCCTTTTCTAAAAGAAAATGAGAAACTGAAGCCACGTGCTTAGCACCCTTCTCCATATTGCCTCTGACTTGGTCTTTCTCTAGGGATGTCAACAAACCCTTGCTGTGCCAGGTGATGGAGCCATGAGCAGCCATCCTACAGGCTCTGCACCACATCCAGCGAAGAACAAGCAGGATGGGCGTAAATTTTGAAAAGGGCACCTCAGAGACGTTACCAACACTTGGCTAAGACACAAAAGTCAGCCAGATGAGCCAAGTCCCCACCTTCTAGCAGCAAGATGCACTGCTTCCGCAGGGTCTGCACCAGCACTGGGTCCAGCTCCAGGTCCTGCAGGCGGGCAATGATCTGCTCCTCATTGCGGCACACCTTGTCCTGGGCATAGAGACCTTCAGGCATCACTCTCTGCTGACCCATCCCCATCAGGGCCACCTCTAAGGCCAGCGACAGGTAGGACTCGTCACCATCTTGGCTGCCAGTCACCACGGGCACATGTTGATACACTGGTGGTTTAGAGTCCCCAGTGTCTGAAAGGAGGGAGTGGAGATGCAGTGGGGTTAAAAGAGTCTTCCCAGACAGCAGAATCATTGCAAAGAACAATCACTCACTTCAGAAGCAAGACCCACACTTTCTTTCCTGCCTGCTTTCGATTACCCAGAAACAAGATAAAAGCTCCCTGAGGCAGATGTGGGCTTCACCCTCCCTTCCTGCCTCTCACCAGGAGATGCAGGAGACACAAGACATGTGCAACAGGGTACACAGCTGACACCAGAACCTTCCCATGGATCTGCTCTGCTCTGGTTGCAAACCCTGGGGAGGATGAGAAAACTCTTTCTCTCTACCCACTACCTTCCTTGTCTGCACTGCAGCTCTGTCCTGGTGCTCCTGCCAAGGTGGAGAGGGGGACTCAAGAGTCCAGGTGTCCAGAGCCCCACATCTGCACCCACCTCAGCCACGGGCACCAAGAAGGGATCCAGGAGAAGCACTTGTTACCTGAAATTTCAAGGCAATTTTCCTCTTCTAATCTACAAGCTTCGGTCAGGGTGAGAAAGAGGCAGCCAATGGGGTTCAGAGGGTGGCCTACCCAGCCCTCCAGGTTGGTGATGGTTGTTGCTCCTCGCTGTAGCAGCTCTGGATAAAACAGAACAGGATGGTCGTAAAAGTAAGGAATTTAAAGACAAATTCTGCACCCAGAGAGGCTTCTGAGACCAGAGGACTTTTCTTATCCCACAGCTTGGGTCACAGGGACCTCTAGCACCAACTCTGTCATGGTAATTCAAAAGGGCAAGGAGCAGCAAGGAGCAGCCACTCCGCAGAGACAACTGAGGGAGCAAGCACACACACAAAAAAAGTGTCCCTAAGGCCACATAAGATGTAGTGACTCATTCTCTGTTCCAAGAGGACATGAGGGTCTGCAGAGTCCCAAAGATAAGGTCTATTATGCCACACCTGCAGCTTATGGCCTGATCTGCAATGGCAGCCTGAATGTTTTGGAAACACAAGCAGAAATCTCTCCTGAGATGACAAGGACTTCCAGTGATTCTTAGAAATTCCATCTTTTGGTGATCTCAAGCTGGCTGAGCTGGTAAGGACCAGGAGCTGCTGACCTTCAGCAGCGCTGCAGTAACTGACCCCGGCTCCCTGCCAACTGCAACTGCAAAAGGAGAAACTCTGGGCTTGTCTCCTGGTACATTTACTCAGAATGCAAGGTGGAAGTAGCACACACAGCCAGTTACTGCTGCTCTGCAGTCAGGCAGCTCCTCTTCAATGCAGGCAGCACTTGGCTGGGCAACCCTTGCAGCAACAGTGGGAAGAAGAACATCCCTACTGCAGCAGCCTGAGGACAGTATGTGGGCAGCTCTGTCCTAGCATGTGGGTATCAACTCAGCTTGGCTCAAGCAACTCAGTTTGTCTTCCCTAGGACATGAGCAGTCCCCTGCAGTGCTGCCCACCTTCCACCTCCACCACTCTGAATGGGGAAGCACAACTCTTACAGAATTACAGGATCACTAGGTTGGAAGAGACCTTTAAGATCATTGAGTCCAACCCATGCCCTAACACCTCAACTAAACCATGGTACTGAGTGCTACATCCAATTTTTTTAAAACACACACAGGGATGGTGACTCCACCACCTCCCTGGACAGACAATTCCAGTACTTTATCACTCTTTTCATAAAAAACTTTTTCCTAATATCCAACCTATATTTCCCTTGGCACAGCATAAGACCGTGTCCTCTTGTTCTATTAGTTGCTGCCTGAAGAAAGAGACCAACCCCCAGCTGACTACAGCCACCTTTTAGGAAGTTGTAGAGAGTGATAAGGTCACCTCT
>VWYN01012491.1:0-22720 GCA_013400075.1 Hippolais icterina
GCAAGTCTGAACGACATACGTATGCCACGTATTCGCAGGTGCAAAGAGCAGCTGATCTGGGATGCTCTTCCCTTGCCTTTTCTGAGATTCTGTGCTTCTGACAGATAGTCCTTCATCTGTGATGACAGGTTCTTCACTTACCACCTTACCATTGTGGATAAAGATGTTGATGGTCCTTTCTTACCTAATTACCCAAGCTGAGTACTTTGAAATTACTAAATCAGGGTGGATTAAAGAAAAAAAAAGGTTACACAATTCCTGTTAAAAAAGCTACAGAATGAACAGTTAATACAGTGTTAGAAGGTGCTTGGGAATCAATTTGACATGTCACTTAGCAATTGAAACCACACTCCATTCTATTTGCATGTGTTCAGGCTAACAGGAAAATACTCTTCTTACCAGGTGGCTTTGTAGGCCTGGCACAGGTTGAATTTTCTTTAGAAGAACATCCTACTGAGAAAGTCATAGCCATACCTAAGTGAAACACACTATACACAAATAATATACCTCCCCATAAAGCAACAAATGCAGACTGTACAAAAAGACATAATCAAAAGTATTGTCAGTCATGATATTTTTAAATCAAAGTTATTAAAATATAAGTAAATTTGTTGTGTAGATACTCAGAATATACTGCCTCTCTATGAAGTTCAGCACTTTGTCCTTTTTAAATAAAACACAAGGAAGATGAAGAGAGTCCAAATGAATAACAAAGCCAATGATACTGCATAAAAACATGGAAGGACTTTTTGTCTACAAGAAATACAATTTTTTTTGAAAGCTGCTAATAAATTTAAAGTAAAGTGTTTCTCTAAACAAAATACTTACGGAAGTAAGATTAAAATGTCATGCAGCAATTTTCTAGAGGCAAAAGTTGGCGATTTTTAAAGGATTTTGAGGGAAGAGAGACAGAAAAAATAATAGCATAAATTGCGATATGATTCAAATTAGAAAAGACCTTGAGAAAGAGCCTTAATGCAGGATAGAAGTAAAATTTTGAAACCTGTAAGTTGCTGCGACACCTGCATTACTGTTCTCCAGCCAAGTCTGCTTACAGCTTTGGAAAATATGCTTTATTCCCCCTCTCTCTCCTGGAAGAACACAAAGACATCACCTCTTTAGGGCAATAAGTACCCATTTTAACTAAAGTCCTAATGATTTTATGAAAACAATCTCACATTTGTCTAATCATATATAGGCACATACTGAACATTATTCTTTCATAGACATCTCTGCTTTCTGTGAATCTGTGAAACTGAGGAGTTGTCAAAGAAGTTTTTAATAAAACCATGCAGTTGGATCAAATTTGCCAGTTAGAGAATTCAGTAGTGTTGAAAGAGTAAAGTTCTGTAGGCCAGATCATGCATACGTAAGTGTAAAGGTCAGCGTAAAATAAAGCTAGAGGCAAACTTAGTTAAGGGTATTGTCACCTGTTATGGTAATCGTCAGGCTGCAATTTATGTTTGCTACAATTCAGAAGATTTCTCATAGGAGTGTAGCTGAACTGTACAGTAATCTTCTCTTAGAAGGTTTGAGACACATAGAGTTCTGCATGACAATACCAAAAATTACCAGGTATGAAAATATGATTGGTAAAATTACCAAATACTGTTAAAAATCTATTTTCCCCCTAAATTTATCAAAATTTTCTAGGGGAAAAATACAGGAAGAAACAAACTGATTGTGTCATATTTTTAGGCCACCAAAGCTGTCAATATGAAAGCTGTGGAATGCTCCATCAAGAAATACCATTGCTGGCTTAATGAGGAAAATAGCAACTCCTTCTACAGGCACAGCTCCTGCTTTGAGTCTTAGAATTTTTAGAGTCTTTAGAATTACTGAAGGGTAGCTGTACAAAGAAATTCTGTGGTAAATCATGACTTCATTTCTCTATAGATAAGTTTTATTTCTATGTTTTCTGTGCATTTTTTTTCTGATAGATTCAAGAAAGTAGAAAAGAACCTAAAATACTCAAATAGTACTTGTTAATCAGTACTTAAGGAAGAGCCACAACATGAATCAGTATTTGAGGAACTGTTAGAACCACAACTAAACCACTAGAAACAAGTAGCTTTCTGGTAATGCCACAAGAACAAACATCATCCTGAAGGTGGTAGAAGGATCTGAAAGTATTACAAAGCTATAGAGTGTGATCAGAGGGCTAGAAAATATGAATTGAGGCAAGATTGAAAGAACTCACTTTCTTCAGTTCATGAAAGTCTGACAGGAAGTTCAATAACACCCCTGAAATATGTAACAAGGACAGGTAATATTTTTTCCTTGTCTATAGGATAGGACAAGGATAATACACTTGATTTACAACAAGGCAGATTCATGTTTGACATTATGAAAGCTTTGGAAAAGGACAGTTAAGCACAGCAGATAGATCACTTCAGAGAACACTCAAATCTTGAGTAATAGAGCTTTCTCAGAGCAGCTGAGGTAAACCTCTTCCAAGCTGGTAAAGAGATTTGCCTTAGTAGGTGAAAGCAAATCAATGACTTCCCAGAAATTCTGTTCTTTTGCAATATTTATTTCTTTGCCCATTTTTATTTTACTGACGTAGATAAAGTTATGGGAGAATATTCATCTGAATACATTACAAGGAAAACCTGAAGATGCAGAAAAACTCAGTGTTTGCTTGAAATCATTGTTCTAAATTTGAGTGTTTGATTACTTCAAAAGTTTTGAAACTTTAATTCATACACCATATATAAAGAATGTGTTGCAGCATAGGAATTATAGTAAATATCTGTAAAGATTTAAACATGTATTTCTGAAAAAGAGGTAGGAGCTGAAAACTCAGACACTCCTTGTGAGAGTGCTGCTATTTAGGTGGAGCAATAAGAAATTATACCACAGAGTCTGAGAACAAATAAAGGCCACGTGATTTGTGTGTTTGCTATGGTGTCCTAACCTGTCCAAGGGAGTGTATACAGAAAGACCAGCCTTACCAAAACTGTGCAGAAAGAAACTGCTAAAATTTTGCTTACAGTTTGGAAATTTTTAGCTCTTACAAGATGGAGAGATTGGACAGTTCATGGAACCTCATGATCTTATCAGAAACATTTTGTTTTCCAGCAAAATATCCCAACTCCCATGGAACTTTTCACATGAAGGTGTTCTTGTGTTCAGGCTAAAACTGTGGTCAGAGGTACACGTCTGTACCATGACTCAGAGCAAGCCTGTGAGCTCAAGTCAACAGCATCTTTTGGGCTGACAACTACACTGTTCCTGCTTCTCTTACCTGAGATCCCACACCTTTTCCCTAAATGACAAAATTTGGCTTCCATACAACACTCTCTTATGAATTTTCTCCACACACAAAGCACTGTCCGAGTGTTTTAGCCAATATTTTATTCTTTCAGTATTCCATCTATTTGCAGATTTATCTAGCTACTTTATCCTGGCTGATTTTGCATTACTAATAATGGAAGCCTTATCACTTTGAAGCACTGCTCAGCCTTTTATTGGCTTTAAAGTGAAGCTGAATCCTGCCACCTTGTGCTCAAGAAAATTAGCACATCTCTTTATTTTGGGAAGGAGAGAAAACAGAGGAAAGAGGAAGGAAAAGTTTATTAACTGCCATGTTTTTATTAAACAAGGAATTAATTGAGGATCTGAAGATTTAATTGGTTGGGTCTAGTTTGATATTGCCTGATATGTCTACCTGAGGTCTTCTCAAGAGGACAGTCACTCTCTTAGAGACACTGTTCACACCATGGACAACCACTTTTCATATCCCCACAGGGTTTTGAAGCTGTGGCCTCCGTCCTGACCTAATGCAGGCAAAGCACTTATCCAGCCTCTCATCCCATAATCTGTCTGTTTGATGGCTCAAGGTATTAATCACAGAGTTTTGATTGTGCTTGGTCACATTTGCTATGAGACCAGCACTACTTTCTTTTCATCAGTAAGAAATCACATCACAGACTGGAGAGAAAGACCCATCTCATTTATAAAAAGCAAGAGTATTTTTTGAGGGGGCATGTAAAAGCAATACTTATAAGGAGCAATGGATATCTCTTTTCTGATGAAGTCCAAGTCAGCATTCTTTTTTTCTGTCTGACAGGATTCCACAAGTACCTTTCTGATAATGTGTGAATGCAAACATCATCCTGAAGGTGGTAGAACTGGAACTTGGAAAAGTATGTTTTTCTGCCACATGCTTAATTATGCTTCCCCTCCTCCTCACCCTGCCTGCTTCTATAGTCACTGTGAGCTCCTACCTCGGCATCAGTCTGTCTTACCCATTACTCATGTGAGCCTCTGTGTAGCCAGACAAACAGAGCAGCTTGTTGATTCTGCAACTATCCACTTACACCTTTCTGGATGCCTGGCAGAAAACATAAATAGTATTCTTACCTGTAATACTTCAGCAACAGACATCCCAAAGCAACTGATCAACACTAATGTTCTATTTAGCTGGATTATTTCCAAATAGTGTTTGTTCAGGTTAAGTTTGTATCAATTGCACATATTTTCTCAGCTCATAGAAGTAATTTATTCCTCAGATAACTCAGCGGACTCTCTATATATGTTTGCACATACATATTTTGTTGTGCAAATCATGCTTGTCTTTCTAATTACAAGGATTCAACAGGTGGAAAATGACCATACAATAAAAATCTGACAGCCAGTTTTCAGTTTTCTCCCCATTTAAAAACTGTGTAACCTGTAAGGATTTTTCTGGCTGTGTTGAGCCAATGATATTCTGAATCTTCCTTTAGAGTAGTCAGTGTAAAATAAGATTTAAAAAAAAAAAAAAAGACAGACTCCCCAAAACCCAGTCCAATGTGCTAATTAAAAAGATCCAAAATAATCTGAAAACTTAGCTATTGGAACATTGCAAGCTAGCTTCTTTTGGCAAAAGTTACTGAGTTACTGCTGCTTTCATCACTTACATTCACATGGGCTACACAACATTGTGCTTTGCTTGTGGTTATGATTTTCGATTCCTTGTCCTTCTAGGCCATAGGAAATACAGAGACTTGAAGAAAGAAAGCTCTGTAATTTATTGCTCAAGATAGGTATAATTTAGTTTTTGATGCAGATACGCTTATCATGGCTGTGTTAGATAGTATTTCATTCTAACAGAGGGCAAATCTAATTATAAGGCCTGTTTCTCCAAGGGGAAATACTACTTGTACAGTTTTGTTCATTGTTGATAGCATACAGAGGACACAGTAATTGTGTTCCAAAACTACTGATGATGTCTGAGCTTGCCTCTTGTCACAACGGAACAGATAACAGCCATGAGCAGTGATAAGCAGTCAAACCAGTAGAGACAGAGAAAGTCAGAAATCAATTGCTTCCAGCTGATCGATTTGGGACTGAAAGATCCTGATGGTTGGTATAGCAGCTGTAAATGGAGGTAGTTATTCCACTTACGGGTAACATGCTGTGAATGTCTTGGTAAATCCAGTCTTCATCTAACTGAAAATCATGTGTACAGGACCATTGTTAATTTTTATTTCTCTTTATTAAAAATAATTATTGGAGATAATACTATGTCAATGTAATACTTCTTAGCAGTTTCTGTTTCCTGTTTGACTCTTCCACATCTAGTTATATTTTACATGGCTTGTGCAGCTTCTATACAATTAACTCTTTTTAAGACTGGGCAAGAAGAAAATAAGATAACTTTTAAAAAGGCCTGGTAGTTTCATTGCAATACAATAAAGTACTCGGCTCCCAGAAATTTTTCATCTTGTTCATGAAGTAATCTCTTGATGGTGACAGAATTCATTGCCGCCCTCTGGCCTGACTTAAAAAAACATATTGACAAGTTTGTGCAAAGTCACTCTGCTTTATCTGCAGGCTTTCCTGTTCAAGATTATTTTCAGGATACAGTCTAGCACAGAAGCTATGCAGATCCCTTTAACACTTTTTTCATCCTTCTCTCCATATATATCCTCTCCCTGCCTCAACTACCTATAAAGCCACTCTCTTACTGATTATTTTCTGTGGCTTCCACAGCCTTTCAGTGGCTTCCACAGTGGCCACCAAGTTGTTCTGATATTTTCATCATCTCCTACACTTTTCTCCTCTCCACAACACCTAGAATTGATCACAGGGCATGAGGAACTCTCTTACATAATGTTCTGCAGTTTTCTATGGTACTTCCACTGTTTCCCACAGCAACCATACAGAGCAAGAGACTTTTAAGATATATCATCATCAGTTATAAATCCTTCTTACAAGATTCAAATAACATTGTTTTTTCACATGGTGATGTTCAGCTAAGACAGAGACACCATTTGGTGTCAGTTTTCTGAAGTTCAACAATATTGCCCTGTGGTGTGGCACAATATCTGAGTCAAAGAAAGAGCTGATAATCATCATTCTGGTAACAAGGAATGCAAAAGAAGTTTAAAATCTGGAAACGTTTGGAGTTTGAAAATGTTACCTTAAATCAGCCTCTGTGGGTTTGGTACCTTCCTCAAATGTCTAGATAAGGCAGTGTCCATCAGCCTCCTCCAAGCAGCTTGACCTGTTGGATTAAGCACATTATGTACAATTCTGTGCAGAAACAATACAGAACTGTTGACTCTTGTCAGTATTCACAGTCATTTAACATTCGTCTTACAACTTAGGTCCTGAAGCTGCAGTTGGTGAAAAATTCTTATCACCTTAACTGAAGCTTATCTATCATGTACAGTTTAGTCCTCAGCAGTTAAATCCTGTTTGGTTTGTACTTTTTTGCTTTGGCCTTATGTGTCATCTGTTAGCTTGAAATTACAGTTTAGCAGAAGTTTATACCTACTTTCAGTGGAATTTGCTTTAAGTTTTCCAATGGATTATCCTTCTTAGATGTATGAATATTCTTGTTAGTGTGTTCTATTCATGCCCAAAATACTTGATTTTATTTTCTTCCTGTGTTGTTTTTGTTGTTTGGGTTTGTTGTTGTGGGTTTGTTGTTTTTTTTTTTTTTTTGTCAACATAGCATGTTGATGCCTAAACTTTTATTAAATATATTTTTACTTGAACATTTCATCAAAGAATTACAGGGCAAAAAAGGACCTTCTATCAAAGTTGACAACATAAGGCAGTTAATACTTGTTTTTCTCCCATCATTTGCAGTTTTATTACTCATCTTACCTGAAGAGCACCTTCTCTCTTCAGAGGCTAGTACTTTTACTTGTCATTTTCATAGGCAATGCTTTTTGTGATCTGTTCCCATCAGAAGTACCTCATAATGGCTTCTCTTTCTTTAAGGACCACTACTGTCAGCTACCACATCTCACTCATGTCATGGGGCTTCTTCTAAACGTTTTTGGTAAAAAAAAAAAATATATGGGTGAAGTAAATAACAACTCTAGTAGCACATCAGCAGCAACATTCAGTTTTTTTCTAGATCTTTTTTCTCTTGGGCTATTTCAGAATTTAGTCCATCCCAGCTGAGGAGACAAGCAGATGAAATAACAGGAGATGAATTCACCCTGTAACAGGAAAAAGAAACACTTACTGTGGATTCATTGTTCTCCACACCTAGATGAGGTTGCAAAAAAAGAGATGAGGTTGGCATTCCATAGGGTTTAACTTATTCATTACAAGCACCACTGAACACTTATCTCTGCAGCAAAAAAAAATCTTATTTTGTTAGTAATTTGGCCTCACACCTAGAAAAGAAGTCAAAAAAATCCAGAGGTTTGATATCATACCTCATACCTGTTGATATCAAACAAACACAGCCTTTCTTAGCTGTGCCCATTTTAATTGGCTTTTGAAGACTTCTCCTGAAGAAAGACTATCTTCTGAAGAAGTCAGATTTTCCTTAGCAACAGAGGTGGACTTTAGTGCCAGGATTTATCTTACTACATGTAGAATTTCACAGCATAACTCTATATTTATTTTATATTTACTCAGGAGAGATGGACAATGGTTGAAATACCTCACCCTACAGTAAAGTCTGATCCATGTCAGATGGATCATTTCCTGGAAGTACCTACTTCTCTACTGATTGCAAGGTGACTACCTAAATATGGAAGCTTTTATTCAAGATGCATATATTTAAGTGAATACTGGTCCATAACAGATTTCTCTTGTTTAGTTGGAAAAATCTGTTGATTTTCCTACAAATATTTGGAGTAGAAGCACTGAATAAAAAATTACCTTGACTCCTTGATCATTCTGTCCCACAAAAAAATATTTCTTGATTACAAGTCCTTACAATTTTTATCTCTGTCAATGATGTTAAAAGATGTGAAAGAGCATTCTCCAGAAAAGCAGTGAGCAAAATCTCTTCAATTTCAAGTGTATCATATTCCAATACAGTTTGTATATTTACAAGGTTCAGTTCAGTGACTAATAGCCAGTAATATTTTGCTTTCATCTTGATTCAAGCAGATGATTCTTCATCAAGTCTACATGTAGTGGAATTATTTTGCCGAAGACGTAGCTGTTCAACAACAACGTGTGTTATAAGACACACACACATGCCTGTAACAGCTCAGTTTTTGCCTTTGGTGTCTGCCTTTGGATTCTTATGCTTACAGAGTAATTGATTGGTGTGATAGTATTAGGGTTAAAATCTTAGCCGCTTAGAATCAAGATTTCAGAGGAGAGTAGAAAATCTATGCTGAGGGGTGGATGGAAACCAGCAAGCTCGTGAAACGTAGTCATGGGCTAGGTAGCTGGCTTTGCTTTGTACAAGTTAACCAACTATGACCATGCATAAATATAGCTATTAAGTGTAATTAGGACCAATCAAGGGATAATGTAGGAATACAGAGAACAGTTCTTTCAAAACTCAAAGTCTTATGTTTCAGTAGAATCAATAAGAAGAATGGAAAATATTGAAGTTAATAATTGATATTTCATGTAATTAAAGGTGTAAATTGTAAATCCAAATGTATCTTCATAGAACGAGATTTGGGTTGAAGGAAATCCCCGTTCTCTGGGCCCAAAAATAAAAAGCACTGCATATAGCCATGCTGCTGTGACTATATGTTTTTATTCCTACGCTAACAGGTGTTTTCTTGCTGAATCCCAGCTACTCAAATCCTTCAACCTATTTTAATCAATGAAAGAGAGCCCTCATGAAGCAAAGTAATTTCTGAAATCTAGCCTAAAAGCTCATGTTCTTGTAGCCCATTTCTGTTAGTTTAATTTATCTTCCTCAGGAATTCTTTCTTGCCCTCTACTGTCCTCACCAGTATTCAAAACCCCACAACTCATTTTCATTTAACTCCTACAGTGGAATGAAACACCTTCTGTGCAGCATTCTTCTTCTTGGCACATGACTATGCCTCATCAGAGCTTTGTGCAGTCATATCTGCCAGGGATTTCCCAGTATTTTGTAGAGAAGTATAATTTTCTAAAGTCAGGGTTCACAGATGGCCAAATCCAATTCATGTGCTGGTTTTGCCCTTTAATACAGGTAATGGTTACTCACAGTTGGATGTGCTGTCTCTTCCACTTTTGAAGTTGCTGGTCCAGTCTGAGGCAGCTGCAGGGCTTTCACCAAGTCTGAGTCAGGTGTCCCTGGATTTTCCATTTCTACTTGTGTGACTACACTTGAAGGCTAAGGTGCTTCTGTTAAAAAAAAAAAAAAGGTGGTTTTTTTCCCTAACATGTCTTGAAAGGAAAGGGTCTCGTNAGGCCTTCATCCATGCAGAGATTCTGGTCATAAGAACATGTAGGACAGACACAATCCCTTGCATGCTGTTTGAACCACGACCAATATTTCTTGAAAGGCAGATGGCCTGGTGGCTAAAAGGTTAAAAGCTTTGTTAAACGTGTGTGTGCATTGCCATTGATTGTGGATTTGATGGTATTTAAGTGTACTGTGAAAGGAAACCACTGATGTAGGGCCCTCTCCTTGTCATCTTTACTCAATCCCAGTGTGAAACAACCTTACAGACTGTCAATTTATTAATTGACCGCAGAATGTGGGTCAAAGGACTGAAGTAGATGGATGATAACTACTGCAGTTTGTTAAATCTGGGTACATGGGAGTTCACTGCTGCATCAGTGTAACTTTCCATATGGTAAAAGGACTAACAAAAAAACAGGACTGAGTTGACACAACACATCTAGCATAGCTGAAAAAAATCTTTTCAGGCTGTTATTGTTAAAATGTTGACCTTCAGTGTTTGTTTCAGGAGATGATTTCACTTGGCAGACTTAGGCATGTGTGGAAAAGAATGTCACTATTCTGAAAAGCACGGAAGGAAATACTAAGAATACCATCACTAAGATGATAGGCAAAATTTGGATCACCATTAATATGATATGCAAATTGCACAAGGTTTTTTATACTTGTAGGACTGCTTAAGTTTTGCTGTTCTGGTTTTTTGACCTGAAGTTAAAAGAAATATTTGCCTTGCTTCCTTAGTTGTACCTGGATTTGTAAAATTTGTATTTAATTTTAAAGGTAAGATACAGAATAAGTAGATATAAACAATGATAACACAAATGATAAGTGGTGGCATAACAACATGAACTTGTGATTCAACTAGTAATAGATTAATATATACACAAAACACTTTTGTTAACAGTAATATATAACCATTGAGATTATTCTTCCCAAATATTTTTATAGGATAAAAAGCTTATGTAATATATTTATGGTATTTACAGAATTAGTGTGGTAGCACAATCCCAGAAGTCACTGGTACAACTACTATTTTGTAAAAGTTATCCAAGATCACAAGCACACTGAGTGTGTTGCTTCTGTTGACCCAGAAATGCAGACCATAAGCACAAGGATGCAAACACTTTAAAGCTGACAAAACAGAATTCACACCCTTCTGCAAGCAAAGCAGCAGCCATGAAAATATGTTCTGAGTGTTTCTGCTTTTGAATTAAGTTCCTGTTCTTGAATACCTAGAATGATTCCTGAGAATTCAGAGTCATATGAAGACCAATGTCTTGATTAAAAACTTGTACAAAAGTGTGGAAAGCATGCAGACCCTTTTTTACACAGATGCTGTTTCTTCCACTTCTTAAGGTACTGCGGTTTTGTGGGGTCACCAGGTGCATTAACACATTTGTCTGCACATTCTCAGCGTTATCCATGCTAGTAACACAGGTAAAATGAGGAAGCTGTTCAATTACCACTTGAGACAACTTGGAAAATGGGGATTTTTACATCAATATTGTGAGGCAAAAAAAAAAAGTATTGAAAATGCCTCCCACTTGAGCCTAAACACAAGGAGACTCTGCAAAATCAAGAGCATCTTTGAGGACTTATCAAGACACCTGAAAAGAGAACACAGGACTGCCTCAACTGCGTTCAATTGGCAAGAGCAGGGAAGAGCAGCAATCATTTGCCCCAGAGTGGTAATTGTTAGGCTGTAGAATGGTCTCCCATGAGAATATTGCTGGACATACCAACACCTGTCGCATCTAAATTCATATTAAATAAAGCAGTTTAAACTCTGCTGTAAAGCACAGACTTTCACTGGCATGCTAATACCTTTTATCTTAGTGATGCCCAATATCATCTAATTACCAAACTTGTGACCTAACACTTCTTTCTCAAGTCATTTTCATGCTTGTGTAAATTCAAGGTTGAGTCAAAAGTTGTTTGCCATTATGCTAAATGAGAATTTTTCGGAATTTTTCCTGCATTTAAAATTAATAGAGCCTTTCTGGAGTAGTGAGGGGGAAAATGAAGAATCAGTTGATCTCTCAGTGAAGTTCACTCCCTTTTCTGCACCACTTCTTGTGTGTCTTCCCTTTATAGAAGGGGATCTTATC
This sequence comes from Hippolais icterina, assembly GCA_013400075.1. Lineage (NCBI taxonomy): Eukaryota > Metazoa > Chordata > Aves > Passeriformes > Sylviidae > Hippolais > Hippolais icterina. Next base: position 11,707 of record VWYN01012491.1, read on the forward strand.
CCACAAAACATCCCTTAGCTTTTTATTTATGTGGTGTACATTAGCCCAGATGATTTCAGACACTGTGAAAGTGGATGATCCTAACTGAAAAATTGCTCAATGGGTTGTTACAGGCACTTAACTGACCATTTGATTTTAAGCTCAAACTCAGTCTGAGAAGGTCAATAAGGTTTTTCATGCTTTTTGACCGCCGAGTGCGACAGCATTGAGAAATGTAAAGTAATAAGGGAATACAATAGCATTTTGAACACTGATTGAAGGAAAACACAACAAATAATAAGAGAAGTATGCCAAATATAAACGTAGGAATAATGCTGGAGTGTTCTTAATAGAGGCCTGGGGCACTGGAGTAAGTCAGGCTGTGCTGAGTGTTCAAAACTGTCTTCCTTGATGGTGTCAGTATCTCCTTTTTGGCAATAATGGCAAAAAATAATGGCAAAAAAATGTGCTGTCACAAAAAATACAATAAAACAAAAGGCCTGACTCAACAACAAGTTACCCTGTTTTTGTGTCATGATAATCCCCTCTGAAAACAAGCTGAAGCAAAAAGATGTAACTGGGGAAACAAAGATGTTAATCTAGCTCATCTCAAGGCAAAATTCCCACTTGCCAGTTTTGTTTACAAAAAAAAAATCCTACTTGCTTGAAACAGAAAAAAATACAATGTTCCATAGCATTATATTTAAACTGCACAATCTTATAAATGTCATAGAAAACTACAGGAATTATATCCTACTCCTCTTATCCATGTTTTTATGGACATTGTCATTAGGAACTACCAATACTCACTATTTTAAAATATTTTTCTTAGCTTACAAAGCAAAAGAAGCTATATGGTAATGTGAGAGTGATTCCATATGAAATTCTCAATTCATAGCAAGCAATCATGGCAGAAGAAGTTTTACTTTTGTTTCAAAATAGAGGTAATTTCTGAAGAAAAGTTGGATCTGAAAATAGGAAAAACTATCATTGCTGGATTGCTGAAAGAAGATGTTGGCTATATGCAATTTAAAGACCCCTAGAAAGGGTGAATATAAATAACAAATACATGTCTTGGAGTAATCCTAGACTTTGTAAATCATTTATTTTGTCACATGAAAGACCCTTTGCATGTGTTACCTCGTACCAGAGGAGAGATCCAGGATCACAATAAGACTTGGAAAAAATTCACGGAAGTTTTAGCCATTTTCTATGAGGCTGAAGAAATACTGTAGGGATTATCCCCTGTAACGGAGAGCAATTACTTGAGGGATTGAATTTCAGGCACTCCCCAGGGTTCACCAGTGTAAGTTTTAGTCACAGTGTTGAGTAGTGGGTGATCACGGCAAAACCCGTGGGCCCATGGAATGGCCTCTCAGAAAGAGTTGCCAGAATAATAAGCATGCCCTAGCTGAATCCAGAGGCTCAAAGGTCCCAGTTCCCAAATTCAGAGTGATCATCAAGGCTCACAAATGAAATGCCTAGTAATTTCCCAAGAAATTACAGCTGCGTCCAGAGACAGGTACCAAACCAGGAACTAACTGGGTTACTGTGTTGAGATGAATGAGGTGTTTTGTTGGATGTCTTTTGTTTGGGTGGTTGGTTTTGCTTTAGTTTTACTCCTTTTTGCAAATAAAATGTTTACTAAAACATCATTTTGTCCCATGCATGAAGCTGTTTCTACAGAAAAGCATTCCTGCTAATCCTCTCACAGGACTAGAGAGGTGTGAATTGCAGCATATGAAGCCACAGAAACAACATTGTGTGTTATTGAGGGAATTCTGATGGCTTTGCAACAAATGAGAAACTTTTTGAACCTTTTGAAGGATCAGAATTGAGCTTTAGTCAGACAGGACCAGTGTGAAACCAGTGATATTCTCCTGCAAATTTCTGGAGAGTTATGGACTCTATTTCTGAATTTTCTTAACTTGTTCTTATAGGACTCACCTAAACTATGAGAAATAAACACCATCTCCAAATGGATTGCTAATTTTTTTTCTCCATCCCTGCATTTAATTAATTTTCAATACTTAGAAGTAATTTGCTGAATGAAATTTAAATTTCAATTTAAATTTCATTCAGCAAATTGATTTTCTAATAGCAAATGCCTATGCTTTGTGTGCACAGGATTCTTATTATTCTGTGCAGACTAAACCTTGTAACAGTAAAAAACAGAAGTTCCTGTAAGTGTTGATCAGGTTTCTATCTTAGGAGAGCAAACTCATGGAAATTTTTATAACTATATCAAATACTGCTTGCCTGTGCATGCTGTGATTCTCTTTCCTAGATCAGAAATTTAGAGATTCAACTCACAGGCTGTGAGCTTGCCTCCTACACAAAGCCAACATCACAGTTAATTAAGAGAAAGTCACTGTACTACTGGCATTCTTGAGATGAGGCATTACTGTAGCATATTCTGGACAACAGACAGCTCCAACAAATTATACCACAAATTGCTTGGCACAGACACAAGCTCTCATCATTAAGGGAAAGTGGAAGAATACTGTTTGGATTCCTGATGTAGTGTAAGAACAAAACCCCTCCAATTATTCAATCTTAAGGGATGAAAAGCACAAAAACTACATTAGAGGGTACCTGATGGCAAGGTGTAAACTGCATAAGATTGCACCAGACAATGCTAAGAGGTAGTAGCTGCCACTAATTTCTCAACAGAAATAGGAAGTTCTAATGCTCCTCTCATATCTCCACTCTTTTGTAGTATGATATATTCATTCATTTATTTCCCTGGCTTATTTGTGAGGCTGAGCACAGTGGATATATTCACATTTATCCCATCATTCTGTATTTCTAGGCATTTTGTTTAACAATGATAACAAATGAGTGAGTAATACTTACTGCTTCTTCTCAGCCAAGTATTCATAGCCCAAACTCAGTTGCTTTTGCAGCTGGCTGTACTCCTGTTGGTTGATGAACCCTTGATCTTTGTCATTTCTTGTTTTAGACAAGGACTTCCTGGTAAAGCTGATGTCTATGACAAGCCTTCTTCACTCTGTGATTCCCAGAAAATGAAGAGAATAGACACCCCAGTGACTATGACTCACATTTGGAAGCTACTGCAGGTCCCAGCTCAGAAGCTCTTCTTTGTTGGCTTGACTCATCAGCAGTGTAAAACAACCTGTCTGAACACTGCTCATTATAGCCAAACTGAAAAGAAAGAAGAGAAAATGAAGCTCACTTCTGTTTATAACTATGTTTTCACTGCAATAGTTAGAAGTATAATTTCTCTGCCATACTTTGTTGTTTTGTCTTTTTCAAAGTCATCTTCTACTCTGAGCTGGATAGAGATGCTAAATTCTAAAGAGAATAAACTTATTTTTTTGATTGTTTTTAGGGTAAAAATTTAATCAAGCAGCTCATTAAATAAGTTGGTTCAGTTTCCTGGATATGTCTCATATTCTATCTAATATGACACAGAGAAATATTTGATTGACAAAGCACAGAATATTTAGGTTTAGCTCACTATTTCTCCTAGTCAATAAATCTGTTAACATGTAAGATGTGGCACACCCTTATATCTGTCATCATAGCAGCATAGGAACAAATCACATGTGTATAAACATGCAGCTTTTTTTAGTGGTGTAGTAAAGGATAACTGGTACTTCTCCATTACAGATTAGATTAGACTGATAAGGAACATCTGTATGTTCCTAGCATGCACGCTCTGTGGTGCATCCGTTATGGCAATAGTAGATCCCTTGGGTCATCTCTTAGTCAGAAACTGCAGGTACACTTCCCTGCTCTTCTGCCAGCACATGCATTTCAGACGCTGGACCAGCAGTGTCCTCCCCATGTTTGTTTCCAGTGTTTGAAAAGGAAATTCAAGGCCTATCTTATCTCAACAGGTCACAAATCTGGGCAGCTGGGATCCTCCAGATTCAGCTGTGAGATCTGGAGTGATAGTCAACATTTTTTCTCAAATCCTGATAGCTGAGAGGTGTTGCAGACCTTCAAGCCTGATGTTAGACCTCCCTGAATTTCCTGAGTTTACTCATTTATAGTTATGTGGACTAGTTCAGCATGGGGAGAATGATCTGAAAAGAAAGGAGGGTCATATTAGAAATTACCAACATCATCCCATGTCCTTAAAGCTCTAGATATATACACTGTTTAGAGAAAAAAAAGAGAGGTTGCATGTGGGGTTTTTTTAAGCATGCAGAAAACTTTATTAAATCCCTGCTCTTTATTTGAAAGAAAATCAGCAAAAAGAGGTTTCATAAAATGTAAGTACACATGGCAAATGCAATGTTTTAAGAGATTTACATTTTCAAAACAGGCTTTTACTCTGTGGTTCATGTGAGTGAGCAAAGTTACAGTTTTGCCACACAAAATTCCTGTACATATGGGATTTAACAGCTAAAAATGAAATGGGGGAAAAAGAAAAGAAGAAAACAATGAAAAAAAGTTTTGCTTTAAGTAGACAGGCACATTTGTTTGTTTTGTTCCTACACTTCACAACTGTAACACAGTGTCAAACACCCTGTCAGATAACCGGCTTTTCACTTCTCCGTTTGAGTCACAGCCAGGTGATGAGTCTATCAAAAATGCCTCATCTCAAACTGCTGATAATCCAATCAGAATTTCTTGACAGTTTTTACTCCATAAGTCAATTACAGCTTTCTGCAAGGGAAGAAAGACAGTATTACAAGCTACTTTATTTTTCTCTCCTCTGCTTCCATTTCTCCAATGTCTTTTGATATGTTTTGGAGGAGGGGTTGTTGGTTTTTTGTAGTTTTGGGATGGCTTTTGTTTTGTCTGATTGGTTAGTTTTATTTGATGTTTTTGTTGTTGTGGTTGTTGGGGGGACTAACTACTATTTAACTAATCTCCATCTTTCATTTTCCCAGTATCTTACACCTGGACGGAAATTTGGTCTCAACTTTTTGAAAACCTCTAAAAGATCATTTAATTGGTATTTAGAGCACCTAAGAAACAGGAAACAAAAATACAAATCAGAAGCATCTGTGACTTCCATGAAAATATGTAAAGCAAAATGTGAAATGGTACTAGCTTGTTTGTAGATCAGATCCAGATAGTTCAATACAATCTATGTTCTGTGTACATTTTTATTCCCATTAAAAATTTAAAAGGCAGCCTTTTAATGTCTTTGCATTAACTTAAATTGTAGTCAGTCTGTAAAACAATCAGAGAGATGGTATTAAAAGTATATTAATAATAAAACAGATGCTTTAAAAATCGAGTAACAACCTGAGTCCACTTCATATTTCATAGAGCTGGCCTGGCTGAGAATTGCTCTGCTTCAGTCAAATTTCAGATTGGAGCCCTGTGTGGAAATTTCTAACTTTTCACTGAAAAAACAAGACTTGATTATCCTGTTTAGTTACTTTTTAAGAAGAAAATGCCACTTTGGTCCTGAAAGCAGTTAGTGTAATTTACTTCTAAGGACTGAGACCAAAGTATGAAAGAGTCACCCACGGATGATCAAACAATAGCATCTAAGCTGGACAGAGGCTTTTGTCTCTGTTAGAAATTACAACAGAAGAAAGAGAACATATCATCAATGTTTCCAAAAGCAAGGCTTAAGTACAGCTAGTCCAGGATCTGAATACCAAGGTGCAGAAAGCCACATCCTTAGCAGATTGATCTTCAGGCATGGCCACAGGTCTGCATTTACTCTACTACCAGGATTTAAGTGAAAAATTCTAAAGATAGCTTTAGAGATAGTATTACTGATATTATTAATAGTAATAATAATATTAGAAACTTAGAAACATCTCCTGTATCCCTTAGCTTACCAGCTTCCTTAGCTTTAGTGCTTTAATGTCATACTACACTAGATTTGAATAGAATACAGTGACTTTTTCCATATTCCCAGTGTTTGTACTACTTATTTTGTGACACCCAACCTTGCCAATACTGCATATGCCCATGCTACTTCAAGAATAGATAGAATTGTACAGATGCACTGATATAACTTCATAGCCTTTTGTCTCAGTTTAGAGACAAATTTTATGAGAAAACACTCTCATAACACTCATTAGAGTGTTTTTCTCTAAAGAAAAGGGCTCCAATAATCCCTTTATGCCAATGAGAGCAATGAATATCAGTAGATGAAAATGAAAAAAGGTAAAACTGTTTATTAACAAAGCAAGATACCCTCAAGGCACTGGAAAAAATTGAACCTTACACCCCACCCGCACCTTGCCTTGTAGACGGGAGGCAAAGATGGTGCCTGGCCCCCTTTGTCTCAGGGGAAGGGGGGAAAAAAGAGTTCACAAAGCAGCTGGGAACCTGTTGACCTGTTGGATTTTTGGCATTCATCTTCTCCTCACAGCAGGCGAAATTGGTGGATTTTAGTGTCCTTTCTCATGTTAGTTCATTTTCCCCAAGGTCTTGGGTTTAGGGTGGCCCTCACCAGCTCCCTGGATGGATTAAAAACAAAACAAAACAAAACAAAACAAAACAAACCCCAACCAAACAAATAAAACAGTTCAAGGGGTAAAAAAAACCCAAGAAGCCACCGAGAGGATTCCCACTACCACCTCCAAGCTACATGAAAGTAAAAAAAAGAAACTTCACTTCTTGCTTCAAGCTAGCAGAAAGCAATGCAATCTAGGAAACAATGTGGAGTCCCAGTCCATGTCACAGCCTGAGCCCCCCAGAGGTAGAGTGAGGTTTGAACAGAGCCCACCCAGGTTTCCCAGGCTCCAGCCCTGCCACCTTGTTCATCTTAAAGTACAGCAGCCATTTCTGGGCATACAGCAGATGATTAGGGAATAGAGTATCATCATATAATCACCCCCAGACACTATTCTAAAGAAAAAAATGCACATTACTGATAGGATTTTTCTTTGTACAGATGAAACTGCCAATTGATCTTCAAAATATTAATTTAAAGCATGTATCATGTCATGTTAGCTATCTTTACATCTTCAAATGTCTCTGGTTTGTTCAGATTTTTAGAGACTTATTTGCTCTGTCTGTAATTTGCCAGTAATATAGGCTTATTGAACATAAGCACAGAACAGCTGGGCTCAAATACCTATAAAGCTTATTACAAACAGTGAAGCAAAAATATATCTTTGGTAATTACAGCAGATAAAGCCAAAATATCAATACTACCCTTTCTAAGAGACTGGATCCACAGAGATCTAAGCTGCTTCTTAAGTTACAGAGGTACCTACTTCTCCAGTTATACATTCAAGTATACATTAAATAGGTTTTGGGACAAATGGTCTTAAAGGAATTCTTACAACAAACATCTTCTTTAACGGCTTCACTGAAATTACTTATCATGTTTGTAGTACCACATTGCCTCAGGCCTGTGGAAATTGAATATACCCAGATACTGCCTTTAATAAACATAGATTTATATCCTGCTTCTCTTGTAATAGCTTTAAAAAGCAATAGGAACTAAGCACATAGTTTTAAAACTATTGGACAGTCTCCAGCTGACCCAAGGCGGCTTGGCTCCTGTTTTAGAGCAAAAATACTATTCAATACTCAGACAGTCATAAATTGCCTTCTTTCGTCTTGTCTTCTTTTACATCTCATATCATTTACTACAGAGGCATGAGTTGAAGGTAAGTACGAGCATTCTCCATGACATGCAGAAAAAAAAAATCTATTGTCGCCTGAGTATAGTTAGGACTTTTTCATCTTCCCTGGTTGAAGAGAAAGGCCCCTTATCTTCAGGGAACTTTCAGTCATAGTCTTATCTTCTGATCCAACACAATCTGTTGAATTTGCACAGTCCATAGACTAAAGACCAGACAGAGTAAGGGAGAGCAGAAAACATTCTAAAACAAATCCCATTTCATATTATTCCACATTGCTACAACCCTTTGCACAGGACATATGACTAGGCTCTCATTGGTGACACCACTGCTTCTGCCAGCCCCACTCTGCCGCCTTGCTGCTAGCTCACCTTGCTGTGTGAAACACCAAGACCTCACTGCTCTGATGGCTGCTGAAACCAAGGGCTTCTCCTGGACAAGGGTGAGGACACAGCCTGATAAAATAACAGAGCTTGGAGGAACCACAGGCTCCAGGATTCAGCCTTATGGATAAAGAAAAAGAAAAGATGTGGGAACTTTGTTTATCAGAGGCAGCAGTTGCCTCTTCAATGACTTTCACTTCATGATGTTGGCTGCATGGAATGATGCATAAACTTTGGAGTGAGCCTCTGGGCTGTGTACTTAGCGTACAGGAACTTTGGGAAGTCAATGCTGAGCAGCTGTGTTAACTTCACAAGAACCCTGGTGTCTACATTGAACATCCACATTTAACAGCAGTATTGCAGAAAATATTTATACCTTTTTTCACACTTGTTTATTTTCAGAGACCAAACAATGAAAGAGGTGCCAAACTCACTTCACATCAGAGCATAACAAGCTAGAAAGGAGAAGCAGGGCCCTAGAAAATCCTGTTAATAAAAATAAAATGTTGAACATCAGTGAGTATGGTTTACAAAGGATGGCAGATCAAAAGATATGTAGTAATCTCTGGTAATCTCCTTCTCCGTCTCCCCATTGAATGCTAGTAATTGCACAGCCAGCTATCACAAGATACTATAAGAAAGGTTTGACAGATACAGTGACAGATGCTTTGCCAGGTACTTGCTTTCTCAGGAATTGCTAAACACACATAGTTGTACACCACATTTAATTGCATAAACCATTTTAGTTTTAGGGAAAGAAAGAAAAAAAAAGATGGTGCTCTGCAGTCCTTAAAATACTGGACTTAAATTAAAAACCAAGTGACCTGGTTTAGGGCAAATTTGGGAGGAAACCTCTGAATGGGATTCCTCTGGAAAGCAAATCCAAATGGCCCCTTCCCCGCAACCAGTCCAGAAAAAAGAACTTCCTCAGAGAAAAGTGGAAAAAACTATTTATTTAACAAACAAAGTGCCCACAAGCACAAAGAATGACTAATATGAAACAGTAAAACCTTTTGTTGCTCTCAAGTGAGATGGTAAATTCAGAAAGTCCCTGCTGTGGGCAGCTCAGCTCTCAGTCTCCTGTCAGGCCTCCAGAGGTCCAGGCCCCAGTGGGCCGCAGGTGTGAGAGCCCTCGGAGCTCCTCTGGGATTTTTAGTCTGGAGCAGGTTTAAACAGTCCCAAGAAAACAAAAAGAAAAAACAACAAACCTGTCAAGGGAACTTCTCTACCCTAGCTAGCTAAAATAAACTAAAAGCACAGGAGATCTCTGTCTGCAGTCTGTCCAAGACTCAAAGACACACAGTCCCGAGAAGAGAAGAATGTGTAGGAGTCAGGCAGTTTCTCAAAACAAACTGTGCATTTCTTCTTTCCCTGTTTCACTCACAGAATCTGTCTTAAAGGTAGAGAACACAATATACAGAACAGACAACTGGGGATACAAGCATCATAAAGTTATCCTAGGACACCAAATCAGAAACAAAGGGTCTTGAAAGGGAGTTTAAAACAATGAAGAAATTGTAAATTCAGCAATGAAGGTTGAATGTCCCACAGAGGAAACATAAACTTTCTACTGATTTCAAATGCAGGGTTTTCCTCCAGCTGTCCTCTGCTTCCCCTTGGGGTTCGTCTGGATTTCTTCAGACTCTATGTTTTCAGATCTCTTGCTTTCCCTCACTCTGAAGGGAATGTGTTGGTCCACCCAATATACCACCCTTTCAGTGCATTTTTTAGACCAGCTTGATTTACAGGCTGAGGCCAAGAGGTAATATCACAACATAGGAGCCTGTCCTAGGCACTTCAATGGGTCAGAAGAGGAACTCACATCACCTCTGGATCCAAGGACAAAGAGAATGTCTTTTCAGAGATACAGAAATATTTGGGCATCAGTAAATGATACAATCACACTTCACAAAAACAAGTAGAAGTTCCATTTTACATTCTTTGAACAAAACAGAAACATGTATACAAGCACAATGTCACAGAAATAGAATATTTTTAAGTTGGATGGTATTTAAGTGTCATATGTGTGTATTTTTAAATCCGTATTTTTACCATTCCTGATAGCCAAGAAAATTTGAAAAGTATACGATATTGTTGAAGGACATTTTTCCTCTGAGTCATCCTTTTCTCCCACATTGAATGTCAAACACTGGTGGGCTGTGATGCAATAGGCACAGGCTTTGTTATTGGGCTCTCTAAACAAATATCCATCCCTTACTCCTGGTTTCCTTCAGATTACTTCTTCTGTGCTGTTGCTGAGATACACTGAGCCATTTTACATCAAGGGTCTTCCATAGCTGAGGTGAGTTTTGGTAGGCTTGCAGAGAGGAAGTCACAAATTCTTGAGGATTAATCCAGCACTACTGCCACTTAAATGGGAGAACTTCAGGACTCAGTGTAGTCGCAAGTCACTTTTCAAGAGTCATATTCTTCACTTATAGAGGGAAAAGAGAGAAATAAGGCATTCATATAAAAATTTATACTGGAAAAATGCAAAAAACTGCACTGAAAACCTGGCTGATCTTTTCCTGGACTGCATTACATGTCTCTATTTATATGAAAACTACATCTTACATCCATAAGAATTTCCAGGAGAGTTTTTAGAAGAAAATTTTTGTGCTGGCAAAAAAAAAAAAAAGTTTATAATTAAAATAAGCTATATTTATACTTAAAGATGAAGAAGAGTAGAGCTTTTGGGTTTGTGCATGAAAGATTTAGAAAATTTCAGGGGAAAAATATTCACAGGCATGTTATAGCAATGCAATTGCAATTATATAACAAGCATGCAAACTATAGAAAGAAAAGTTTCAGTTTTCTTCATCAAAATAAATAGACGAATATGGCTGAATCTGCTTTTCGAAGCACAAAGCACATGCATACAAAACGTTTAAGACATTAACTTAATGAAAAAGAGCCTTCAATGTTTCAATATCAGGTTTCATTTACAGTTACTAAAAAAAAAATCTAGTCCGATCTTTACTCAGCATTTATTTACTAATTTTTACTAATTTTAACACATTCCAAGTGTTTTTGATAGTTGTTTTATGTATCACAGTGCATTAGGTTTGCATGGCCAGGTTTTCTGTGCTACCGAGGTGGCTTCTATGAGAAGCTGCT
>VWYN01012491.1:22856-36015 GCA_013400075.1 Hippolais icterina
TGGCTGGAGCCTGTAGACCTTTGGAGGAGCCTACTCTGAAGAAGGTTTCCTGGAAGGACCTGTAATCCCATGGGGGACCCACACTGGAGTAGGCTGCATCTAAAGGTCTGCAGTCCATGGAAGAGTGACCTTCACTGGAGCAGTTTGTGGGGGTCTGTTGCCCACAGAATGGACTCATGGTAGAGAAGTGTGTGGAAAACTGCCTCCTATAGGAGGGAACCCACACTGAAGCAGGAGAAGGACTCCTCTCCCTGAGCAGCAGCAGGAAGAACTTGAAGTGACTGTATCCCCCATTTCCTGTCTTCCTCCACCATTGTGAGGGGGCAGGTAATGTTGCCTGGAATCAGAAGAAAAATTTTTCCAAACACCAATAAAGTAGTAGTACAAAGAGCAGATCTTTCATGAAAGCTTTGAGGTGCACAAAACATAGGTATGTGTATGCATAGTACAGGATTTCTACTATTTTTATAAGGTTAATTAATTAGTATATTTAGCAGCTACATCCAGTAAGAGATCAGTTGCCCCAGCAATACACCCTTGGGTCAGCCCCTTGAAGTTGCTCCAGGGGCTTCTTTTCCCTATTTCTTGTTATGTCTCTTAAGTTCTAGTGAAAAACAGAGCATCCTTGTTAGAAATTCTTTTTTTGAAAATAAGACTAAACAGAATTTCAAGAATGTGACATAGCTACTGTAAGGTGTGAAAAGGTGTTAGAGGCTATAAAACTAGGCATTAAAAATCCACAAAGCTATTAATACATGAAAAATATATAAAAACAACAAAAAACACCCCCATCTTTATGCATCAGTAAAGCTTGAGAAAGAGGGAGCAGCTGCGGAAAGGTGATGATTGATTTTGCTAGTAAAACCAAGACAAACTGTAAGATCTAAAAACATAGGTAGGACTTTACAGCAGGAGGCACTTGTACTGAAATTTAATCCCTTATTAAATTTTAGGAGCCTTTCTATTTCCTGTAGAAAAAAAACCTCCAAAGCAAAAAACAACACCAAATGAAAAATCCTGTGAAGGAATCAAATGATGACAGAAGCCCTAAGACTTACATGACACTCTTGGAAGACAATGAATTTGGCATAAATCTTATCTGACAGTCAGTGAAATTTCCAAGTTCTAAACCAATGCAAAACTTTACCTTTCTTATAAATTGACCCTGCGCCTCTATGTTTTTTTCATTTTTCCATCTCCGTCCCACGTTTCAGTTATGTCTTTTCCAGTTCCTTTGGACTGCGCCACTTCACAAATGGGAGAATTTTATTCCTACAGCTTCACATCTTAGGGCTCTGATTCAGACTGACACCTTTGGCTATCACAGCAAGATAACGCCCAGCTAGAAATATGCCTTTTTTCCTCAAAAATCTTTTCAAATAGGACTACCAAATGGTATATGAAGAAATGTCATCCTATATATGCTAGTAAACATTCTCTCACATACAAAACACACCAAAACCACAGATATGATATGCCAGTAACACTAATTCATCCATCTGAATTTCTCTTCTCTCTTTCCCTGAATATTTCTAATGTGATCCATCATTTTTCAGATTGAGAACCCTTCATATCTTATGTTACATACCAATTAATGCAATGTCTTGAGATGAAATCTGAGAAGATAAAATATTAGATGCACAAGCAGGCCCATTTCTAATAAAGTACCAAGCTTTCTATAATGGAAATTTATTTTTAGAAAGTTAATAAAGAGATTCATCTTCCAGACCAGAGGCAGTAGGAAAATTAACAATTGCTTAATCATGCAGATCAGTAAGATGCTCAATGTGAAGTGTAAAACTAGTCATTGACCCTTTCTAGTGAATGAATGTATTATTATGTTCAACATTTTAATTTAGCTCAATACCACAAATGCATAGAAATCATGATTTTATTATAGACACATAAATAATGCAGTATTTTTAATGATCCATAGCCTTTAGAACACCACACTGAAAGTAAGAAAGTAGTACATGCTGTTTAATTTTTACTGACAATAAAGTCATAAGGAACACAGAAATTTCAACAGCTTTAAAGAATTGTCTAGCTTTAGGACAGTACCTGTCAATCAATATATGGATAGTTGATTAGGAAATGAATCTGTAATCTCAAAAAGAAAGTAAGGACATTATAATAATTGTCTGACTTAATATAGTCATTATTTTGCCTCTATATTAAAATAATATATAATGCATGTAAGATATTTTAAAATTTAACACTGCAAACAAAAACCCCATATGTTTCATTATTTTCTTTAGCACTTCCAAAACCAGTATATTCTTTTCTAGCTCTGCAGAAAGAGCGAAGACTTTAGGGAAAACAATGCTGAACAATTGCTTTCAACACAAGCATCTCTAGGGAGGCTCTCTTTCACTCTCTGTGGGAAGGGACCTTTCTGGTTATTTTGTGATTCATCAGTTTTCAGATTGCAGGGAGCAAAAGTCTGAAAAACATGGCTGTGATGCAGTGAAAAGCATCACAAAAGGAGGGTTGGATGTAGACATTATGATGTGAGTGGGTGTTATTTGGACAATGAGCAATAGTAGCTCTGCTCCTGGGGTTTTTTTTTTTTATTATTATTATTTTTTTTTTTAACATCTGCCTTTCTGACTGACACAGGCCAAGAATTCTCCTGCTTCAACTGCTTCCATTCATGCACAAAACTCTTACAACACAATTGTGTTCTTATTGACTCAATGTTGCCTTCTCAGTTATAGGTGCATGCACACCTGCTGGTTAGTGCAGCAGAGCACTAACCCTTCATTTCACATTTATCAGAAACTACGGCACATATGCATGCATGTCTAATGCATACACAGAGCTTGTCTCTTGCAGGTCTCTAACTGTTCTCTGCCCAGCCACATTTTCTGGGCAGTTTTCTGGTGTGTTTAAATGGCTGTGGTCATCTTCTCAACAGGTCAGCACCACCAAGCACTCTTTAAGGCTTTTCCGAACATTTTACACATTTCTAAAGAACACAAGAAGCTCTGATTTGGGATTTTTTTTTCACCAGTTGCTCAGTATTTTCTCAGTGTGGTCCAGTCTTGTTGGAGTGCTCCATAATTACTCAGTCACTGATTCGCTAAAGCATGGTGTCCTCATCATGAATCCTAGAGCAGCATGTTCTGTATGTCACAATTTGCATGGAAGCTTATTTCAAAAACTGGCTACTTAGCTAGTCAATAAACTAATTTGAGTATGCTAGAAGTACAGGATAATACTGCTCTTTGATGTTACAAAGATATTTTAGATCTTCTTTGAGCCAACAGAACCAACCAAATATTCTTCAACCTTAGTTCCTCTGTTTATTATTCTGCATCCTACAACTAATCCTATAATTCTTAAAAGTTCTTTGACTTCACAGCAATAGATTTCATTGTTCTTCTACCTACCAAAACACTCAGAGGTAATCAATATTAAATCTCACTAGAGGAGTTTCTTTACAAATTAGCTTCACCATCAGAGTAGTTGCTCTAAAACATACCCTAAACTTCTGTCTGATCATTAATTTCTCCTTGGCTGATTTGGGTTTTTATTAATTCTGCCAAAAATTACATATTCTGAAAGGAAAGAAAGGCAAGAAACGTGGTCACATGCTCATGTCTGAGACACATAAAATTTAAATTGCAGAACGGCCTGTCAGCATAATATCAGTGATCTGTGAATTGTGTTGTTAAGCATTACATTGCTGACTGCTCTGCAGCAACTAACCCTGGGTATGAGCTGCTCCCTGCTTGCATGGTGACATTTACAGACACTTCAAGATGTGCAAGTCCAGAACCAGAGGAAAAATACCAATGTGGTTGTGAGATACGGAGTGTGACATCTTCCTGCTACCGCCATGTCAGAGTTGTTACCACAAAGCACAACGGGTGGATGAATAATTCTAGAAAAAAGAACTGTCCATCAGGATTAGAAAGGGAGGAGGAGGGATATTGAAGTAAGAAGTATTTCTTCTCTCTAACACAAGGACTCCTGTAAATTCTTGATATTTAGCACAAAAATGAAATGTAGCAGTCTCACTTTACACAATTATTCCCATAATTAATACTAGTGTTTCAAATTAACAACATTTTTTTATCAATAATGGTGTGGCCAACAGGACTATGGAACGGATCATCCCCCTATTCTTGGCGCCAGTGAGGCTACACGTCAAATCAGTTTTGGGCCTCTCATTCACTACAGGAAAGACATGGAGGTGCTGGAGCATGCCCAGAGATGGGTAATGGAGCTGGTGAAGGGACCACTAGTCTTATGAGGACCAGCTGGAGAAAAGGAGGGTCAGGGTGAAGCTTATAATTCTCTGCAATTACCTGGAAGTTGTTTACTTCTCCGAGGTAACCATTGACACAACAAGAGGAAATGCCTCAAGTTGCACCAGGAGAGGTTTAGACTGGATATTAGGAAATGTTTCTTCATGGCTAAGGTTGTCAAGCATTGGAACAGGCTGCCCATGGAATTTATAGAATCAGCATCCCTGGCAATGTTCAAAAGGCATGTGGATGTCACACCTAGAGACATGTTAAATGTTAAACACAGTGGTGCTTCATTAAGAACTGGACTGGATGATTATAGAGGACTCTTCCAACCTTAATGATTCTGTGATTCTGTGATTTGCCATTAAACATGAAAAGTCCTGATTTTTGAGGCCATGGATACACTATTTCCCCTTTTGCTACTTTACTTCAGTTCTAAACCCCAAGTTAAATAAATAAATATACAAAAGCTATTTCCCATCTAAATATTTTGATGCAGAGACACAGAAAATATTTCTCCATGTTGTCATGCTCACTGGTTTAAAAATATAACAATTTAAAATTCTTCAGTATTCCATCAGTCCTGGATGGTCTGGATGGTCCAGATGATAGGCTAGAGCATACCACCAGCAAGTTTGCATGTGATATAAATTTGGGAGAAGTGGTGGATACACAAGATGTGCAGCTATTCAGAGGGTCGTGGACAACCTGGAGACACAGAAAAATAAGTAATCTTATTAAATTCAAAGGAAATTCAAAAGTCTTGCCTCTGGGAAGGAATAACCCCATGTATTATGGAAGAAATATAGTACCCCATGTATCACCCACTGGAGGCTGACTGCCTGGACAAGGGCTGTTCGGAAAAGGCCCTGAGTTCACAAGGTGAACATAAGGCAAAAATATGCTTTTGTGAAATGGAAGCAAAAAACCTCCAGCTTTAGGGGGAGCATCACCAGCAGTTTGAGGGGTGTCATCTTTTCCCTCCCATTTGGAGTAATGTGTCCAGTTGTGTGCTCCCTACAAGAGAGAGACATACTGGAGCAATTCTACCAAAGAGCCTTAAAGGATTCTAGGAGACTGCAGCATCCTTCACACAAGAAAAGGCTGAGAGAGTGGGGACTTTTTGGCCTTGGGAGAAGAAATGGCTCAGGGGGATCTTATCAATAACTCTAAATACCACACAGGTATAAGCAAACATGATGGAGCCAACCTCTTCTCAATGGAGGACAAAAGGAGTTGAGATAGAGGAAATTCCATTTAAGCATAAACCCCACCTTCTTTACTGGGAGTGTAGTCTAAGACTGGAGCATAATTTCCATGGATGTTGTATTATCTCCATCCTTAAAGTTATTGAATAGCAGACTAAACATGGCTCTGATCAACCTGTCCTTGCTGATCTTGTTTTGAGCAGACATCTTGGACTCAGAAAAAAATCCAGGTGTGCCTTCCAAACTTAACTGTTGTGTGATTCTGTGAACTGGCATGTGCTATGTGCAGTCAAGTTCTGAAGACCGATTAGTACTTATTTCTCCACAGTGTATCTCATGCCTCCTTTTTTTTTTTTTTGGTATACTCCTGACCTTTACATAATGCTGAATAGACATTTACTACCCTGAAAATCTCAAGCCTTCAAAAATATTATCTATACAAATTTGCATTATGTGTGACAAAAAAGTAGATAATTTGTCATAATCTTCCAAAATATTCATGGTAGGCTTAGCCTAAAATCCTCTGTGTTCTCTGATCTTTTTCCGCAGCCTGTTCCCATATGAACAAAAGTGACTTTTAATTAAAACAATCTCTACTTTACAGTTCTGGAATGCTGTAGTTTTTTGTTGTTGTTTTCTCTGAAAATGTTACAATGCTGAAAAACAACATGTGGTACAGAATAGAGACCAAATTAAAATATATATTTAAGACAGCAGTTGGAATTAATGTGATACCAAAGAAACATCTGACAAACAAAACTAGAACTCTGAGAAGTTGTAAGATTTATTATCAGACTGGCAATGAGGCTTCTGCTTAGATGCACTGGTAATGTGAGCTGAAGGACAGCATGGCTACAGGGGAAAAAGAAGCTGAACAGAAGAAAATGTCTGCTGGAAAATACTGACAGAAAATGCCAGCTTGGAAGTTATGAACCTGGGAATTAAGCTTATGAGCCAGTACCATCCTTGAAAAAGGCAGCTGGTCTCTTGGAAATACTGTTGGTATACTTAGAAAGAGGAGACATCCTGAGATACTTATTGATATCAGTAAGTGCAAACAAAAGGAACTGAAATGTCGCCTTATCACTCAAGAGTCTAAGAAAAACAGAAATTTCTCTAAAGGAAGAGAAAGCCCCATCATCAGCTGAAAAATGGAAATTGAAGCATCTATTGGCTGCATGAAAGAGTGATATCCAATGCCATTTTATATCTCTAATATAAAACAAGCCTAATTTCTACTCAAAGCTCTCTTCCTGGGAGCATACCTTGCCACACCTACTTCTTCTTTTCCAAACATTGAATTCTCCACATTAACTTTCTACGAGATCTTGGGTTCTCACTCTAGATTCTGTACCACAAATCACCTTTGAAGTGAGACAGCTTGTAATCTCACTAGTCCCCCTTTTTGGACTCACTTTTGGGGTAAGTTTGGTTTGTGCTCTCATTTCTGGGATGGCTGGATTCACCTCTGGTATTAGTTTGCCCCCACTTTGGGATGGTCTGTCCCCTTCTGAAATCTGTCTGATTCCCTTGATATTAATATTATAAATCCATGTAAATAATCTATCATATCTGGTACTACACTGTTGATAAGTTGCTACAATAATGAAAAGTTCATAGTAATTTGCAAAAATATTTGCCTAATTGATAGTTGCTGTTGGTGATTGTTGTTCAATGATTGCTGCTATCAAACTACTGTTACCAGTACAGTATTGACTGATACTATATTATTGATGGCTATTATTAGTTTTCAATAGCTGGGTGTATTTATTTATTTAATTATTTTTAATATTTTTTATATTTTTATATATACACATTTACCTTATTAATCATAAGTACACTTGCTATAGGTGATTTTTTTTTACTATGTTTTTGTGCCAGTTTACCTGTTAGCTTTAAATTTTGTAGTATTTGTGGTAATCTGCAATAAAGCAGAGAAATTGAGAGGATAAATTCTTGAGCATTAGGGAATCCTAGAAACACGTGGTCACAATCTCCATACATCCTCCCTTTTGCTCTCAACACCCATGCACCTTAATCTCCTTTCCATTAAACCATTACAACAGTGATACAAAAACCATATGGGCATGTTCCTTGCACACAAAAATATCTAGGTGGCATACTAGTTGCCTATTTAGTGCCTCTGGCTCCATTTCCCAGTCTTACATAGGAGATGACTGAATATATAATCTGTCAATTTCAGGTGCTTGTGGACAAAATCAATAACCTCTACAAGGCTCCTAGTTGCCCAAAAATTGTTAAAGCCAAAGAGGTGGAAAGGAGGACAACCATTGAAAAGGACAGAAACACAGGGAGACAAAAGGAAAGCTAAAAAGCAGTCAGAAAATGCAATCTACCTTGAATTTCCCACCTATAAATGCAGGTCATGGTATTTTTATCTTTTACAAAGTACTCAGTTGTATTCAAGTCTGAGTTGAGTGCACTTCAGTTAATGCAAAATACCTCTCAGTCTCATCAGGATGTGAACTACTCATTGCAGGTGGTAATGTATGTGTAATCCTGATAATGTGACTGACATTCTGATTTTATTTTTGCACAGTTAGTTATGACTATAAGTAGTACTAAAACCTGCCTGTAATCTACTGTATACAAGAAAAAAAGGTAGGCAGAGCATAGCAACTCTACTTCACAAAGATTTAGGGGATTTGAATGACCTTTCCACTGGGAAAGAAACAGAAAAATTCTGCATATTAAGGACTATATCTGCAAAATAAAGTATTGCAGAAAAAAATTTATTCTCTTGAAGTCTAAACACACTAGGTAGGAGTCACCTTACTGAAATTTAGGCTTCTAAATTAGGCATCAAATACAATGTTACCAGTCAGCCTTCCTTTACCATCAACAACAGGAAACAGGTATTTCTGAGGAAAATTAGTCAAATCCACGTCAAAAGCCAGATGAAGGACTGGATTAGTTATAATATGAAGATGATGATTTTTTGTAACTAGCTTCTATACACAGAGCATTCATATCTCACCTTTTAGCTTTTGATGCCTATGTCAATCATCATTGTCAGAACTGACAAACTGTACTTTAAAAAATATATACTTACCTAGGAAAATGATACTTTAAGGGAAATGAGATCTATCCAAAAATATTTCCCAAAAATAGCACAAGCATAGAGATTGGGGCAGAAATATGACACCTAAGATGCCACATGCTTCTTTCGAAACACACAAGTTTCAAAAAACACTGGGGCAAGGAATTCAAAAAAACAACGCAGTCTGAGCCAAGAGAGGAGAAAGTCCACGTTTTCATAGGAAATGTAGAAGGAAAGTAGCTACAGGGAAAAAAAAAGTCATGATTTGCAGTAAAAATTGTATTCAAGTAAGGGAAGCATAGCTTTTACACAGATATTGAGAAGACAGCCAGCAAGAATGACAAACTTTACATTACCCTGTTCTAAATATTATTATTTCTTAAAATAGTTTCTTGTAAAATGGGTAAGTCCGTGTATTTGTTTGCCTTTGCCTTTCTATCTCCCTGAAGAGCTAGCCTACAGAAGAGTCACGTCCAAGGTGAGAATGGGTCAGATGCTCTGTTTCTGTCACTGAGTGATCTGAGTGACACATGCCATATGCAGAGATCAAAGTCTCTGCATATGGGATGTGAAACTACTGGACTAAATCATCCAGCTAGTGTGCTCAAAAATTCAAGACAAAAAGTTAAACAGACATATAATAAAAGGCAAGTTAAAAAAAAAAAAAAATCCAATACCATGAGACCAGAAAGCAAGAGCCTCACAAGTGAGCAGCCAGGGAATCTCTTTATGTGCACCATACCATTGCTTACAAGAGAAGATGCTTTAAAGAACCAAATCAAACCAAACCAAAACAACAACAACAAAACCCCCAAATGAACAGAAAACCAAAACCCCAAATATTTTTCTCCAAAAATGACAAAGCAGTTTGCAGTATTCTTCCAGAATATACTCCCTGAAACTTCCTCAAGAGCATAAAAAAAAATCTTTTTTACAGATCATTTAGATTCATTGGCAAATTGTTCTGCCAAAGCTTTCTTGTGCAGTTCTAACTGCAAAATATTATTTTTTCAGTACCTATAAGTCAATTTGCTGTAGGGTTAAATTTGGTTTATTGCCTTTAACGGCAGTAATCCACAGAGAGTCCCAATTTTATAAGGTTCCTTCCCCCTAAGGAATGATTAAAACATTTTCATTGTTTTTGCATTCAAGTCTTTCACAGCAGTTTAGTGATGTTCAAAATACTGCATCTATTTGTGGGGGTACTTTCACCTTTACATGACTGAAATTCAATTAATATTCTCATGTATTTTCAATACATCATCATGCACAACTTTGCTGATTTAGAAAACTTTGAATTGATACAGAATCAATAAAAATCCGCAGAGGGATTATTTTTCCACACTTGTACTCAATATATTATTTTCCTAGTAAGGGATAAGTACCATGGTTTACCTTAGGGTCTAGATTAATATTCTTTCTCCCAATTTTCTTGAAGACAAGGGTTAAATAACTGATCTCAGTATCAGAGTGATAAGCAGTCTGCCAAGTCTTTCCCATAAACCATCATATTTGAGCCAATGAATAGGTAGCTTCAGTCAAAGGAATGAATCACTGTTCTTTTAAGTTCTGGGAAAACAATTGGCTTTTTGGTTAGGCTTTGTAAGTGACTTTTTAGCTCAGTGTATTGAATTTGGTGTCATCTCAAATGAGGAAAAGAGATTAACATAAACTCAAAAGTTAGTAGATGCCCAAAAATCCACATTACACATTCCATATCTTTAGAAAAGCAGCAGTTGTAACCTGAATCTTCATTTAAAAAGTCAAGTCTCTGTAAGAAACAAATCCACTGGAATCCTAACTTAAAAGATGTTTTTTGTTACTCATACAGATGTACTCTGCCTGAAATTTTCAAGGAATTTTCTTTTCCATAGACAAAACTTGGACAAAAAAAGTTCAGCTCCTTTAGAAAACAAAGAATGCTGGAGAAAAGCAAAATTAATTCCATTTATTAGGATATAATTTTTCAGAACCTTCCTACTTGGTGGAAGGACACAAAATAAATTAAGCTTGAAACATCTTGTCTGTCACTGCCCTGGGCAGCAGATAGCATGTCTACAACTGTCAGTCCTTTCATGTTCACTGAAAATAATTTATTTTTATAAAAATGCTACATTCTTTCCAGTGTCAATCAATAGTTTTAAATCCAACAAATAAGTGATGGCAAAAGTTAAAAAATACAAGAGCCAGTATTTAGCATGCTGCACTTCTTGGTGAATTGATGAACAGCAATTAAAAATATTTCTGGCATTGTTAGAGGTGGTTGTGGGGTTTTTTGGACAGTAGATCCTAATTTTGTGTGCTTCACCATCTTATAAAATGGAGAGGTGACCTGATAACACTCTTGTAATTGTTCTGATTAACTACGTTGCTGATAGCCAATAAATTTTATGGGAATTTGAGTAAAATGCTGCATTTTAAAAGGCAGCTCTTCACATGGTCAAGTCCTTTGCTTAATTCACTGAAGAATTTTATGAACTGTGGCCTAGGACAACATATTTTAGTTAGGAGGTTATTTACAATTAATATACAGGCCTTACACTTCATTAGTGTAAATTAGTTTGAATATCTCTTAAACAGTAAGTTTTTTCATTTCTTCTCTTTTTGTTAGCAGAAAATAGATTATCCTTTTCTTCTTCAAGTGACATAAAAGCAAGTCATACCCATGCCTTTTTTAAATTATGAGGAAAATTTTAAAGTAATATTATGGGGTTTGATCCCAAGTAATACAATATCCCAAGTGATATTTTGTTAAACTCCATGGATCAGATACACAGATTGAAATGCAGCTTTTACCTTCCTTTATGAACTGTTGCTGTAGATCATTCAAAGGTTCCTATAGTTTGAAAATATACCCATAACTTTCAAAGACAACAGATGTTATTTTATCCTGCTGTCTTCATTTATTTTTGAGATTTTCAGTCTGAATATGTCCAGGTAAATGCGCTTTATCAATGCCATTTCTGTTAGTCGTGACACAGGCAGTCAATCATTTACCAAAAATAAAGAGATTGAGAGAACTGTACAAATGCAAACGCAGATTTTGTTCCTGCCACCTTCTTGGTTCTCACAAAACCCAATCTCCATCACATGATTCATCTCACATACCTTGCTGTTACTCAGATTAACTGTATGTATTTAAAATATCTATGCCAGAAAGTCAGAAAATAGTAGTTTCCTAGCAAATCATATAAATTTGTTCAGATAGTTAATTTTGGAAGACAAATAATGGCATTCCAGAGAATTAAGGAGAAATGGCCCAGAACTGAACAGCATTGCCTTATCTATTCAAAGAGGATGTTGTCCATTCATCAGCTTGATACATTTCCTTACGACTGTCAGCAGCTACGAAGTGATAAGATAATGGAAAGCATTCATTTTAATTATCTAGAATATTTCCCCTGCGAAAGTTGAAAATAGCTTCAGTTCATTCTAGTAATGAACGGATAAAGAAAGCAATCACCTTATAGCTAGATACAGTTGAGTAAACAAATGCTGCATAGTTTACAAAAAGATATATTTTTGCTTAAATTCACTTGGCTTTTTTTTTTGCTTGATTGGTTGGGTCATTGGTTAGTTTGAGGTTTTTTGCTTAATATGGACATTCATCTTAAAAGAGCTTTTTTAGTAACCTTGTAAATGTTGAGTTTTCTTGCTCTAAAATTATTACTATAGACTTTCAAACCTGTTTTTAAATATATATTTTCAGTTAATAACTTCAGTTTTTTGTACATTGAAATGTTTCAATTTAAGAAAATATTCTGATTTTGAGTGTTGATCATACATAGAATCTATGGAGACTGTGGTATTCCCATGGCTGGTACCTCACGTAATGATCATGCTTACACTGACCAATGAATATTCATCTACAATTCACTATGCATTTACTAAAAATGCATATGAGCACAAATAAATTAAAATTCAGGAGACTTACTTCTACCTAATCCTAGCGATCAGTGTATCACTACCTTTTAAAAACCTGTAGGAAATTGACCAAGACAGGAAATCTAGACGTTTGTATTGAAAGATAGATTTTGATAACAAAAAACCAGAAAATATGATTCTCAGTCATGGTACTTGAGATCATTGATAAAATGCTTTACTAAAGATCATGTGAAGTAACTTTGAATATGTGTAGACTTAGGCTTATTAAAGGAGGCTTTCAGCAGTAGATGATTTTTGCTAAATGCAGATTAGAAAGGTGGCACTCCCTGATATTAATTTATCAATTATGCTTCTACCACAGTGTTAGACCAGGAAGAATTTAATTAAACCATGTGTCGTGGTTTATCTGCCCCAGGAAGTGAGAGGGTTGGTTCAGAGGGAAGTTGGCACAGGTTGGCACCTTGTGGACCAATGAAAGGTCATTTCATCTCTGTGAACACACACTTTAGACTGTGTAGGGGGTGGAGCATCCTCTTTTCGTCTTCTGCCTCCAGAGAGAGCACACAGGCCTCCCCTCTCCTTCCTAGCTGTGGAGGGTGAGGGAAGGCCTCCCCTGGCCAAGGCCAAGGCCTGCCATGCGGCCTGTGCCTGGGGGGGTAAGCCTGGACAGCAGTTATGCCGGCTTGCTGGCACTGCTGTCTGCGGGATCTGGGCCAGCACAGCTGCCTGTGAGCTCTGGCCTTGGCTGG
>VWYN01012491.1:36636-57185 GCA_013400075.1 Hippolais icterina
AGTGTAAGTTAATAAAGTTTTATTCCTATGTTTAAGTTGGAGCCTGCTCTGCTTTATTCCCAGTCTGTCTCACAGCAGTATTTTAAAGAACTATATTCTCATAGGTGCGCTGCCATCAGGCCAGCGACTTAAACCCATGACACCATGATAATTTAGTCATAAAACCCAGACTGAAAAGAGTGACAGCAGGTAACCTGTTTTATCAAGAGGGTGAAGGATTCTGTTCAGATCAAGGCTCTGAGTGAACCTGAGTTCTTTGGCAGCAGCAAATCTTTCCAAGTTTTGCCAAAACACAGTACATCCACTGCCTGCTGGAAGTATCTATCACTATCCAGCAACCTCAAAACTGGACAGAATGGGTGCAGTCCTACAGAGAAAAGCTGTATGGTCAGCTCTCTCTCAGAGAGACCATATCAAAACAGCTACAATGAAGGTTTTTATAGAAACACAATCTCCTCTCTCTAATAAAGTTGACTTTAGTTTTGCATAATTCTGAAAATATCAGGGTAGGAATTCTGCTTTAAAAGTGAAGAGAATTATTTTCTCATACAGAGGAAAATACGATTATGCAGGTATTAGGATGATGCACTGGACATGGCACATGGGAGTGAACACACTTCATACAACCATCAGGATTTTGACTCTCTACTCAGCTATTAGAGTAGAAACTGAATTAAGAACAGATATTTTCCCACACCCTTCTCCTGGAAAAACAAAAGACTGGGTTAGTAGTCTCTGAAATGGATAAGAAATTGTTTAGTAGGGCTCACTCAGGGAGGGATTCACTCTGGTTTTTCACTCAGGCTGGCAGCCTGTCACAAGGGGGTTCCTCAGGAATTAATGTTCCACATCTTCACAGATATTCTGGACAATGCCATTTTACAAAGAGACCTGGACAGGCTGAAAGGGTGGGGCTGAACAGTGCGAGCTGCAGCAGAGATAAGTGCACAGTCCTGCACCTGGGCTGACATCACCAAAGGGCCCAGCACGGACTGGCACCTGCGTGTCTGGGGAGCAGCCTTTCTGAAAGGGACACGGAAGTTCAGGGGAAAATTGTCTGAACACAAGTCACTGGTGTGACATTGCAGCCACGAAGGCAAATCACCTCCTGGGCTGCAGCTGCAGGGGCACTTCAGGCAGAGGGACAGAGGGGATCACCACACTCTGAACAGAGCTTGTCAGGCAGCACCTGAAGCATCGCATCTTTTTCTGGTCCTCATTATTCAAGGAAGCCAAAAGAGGATTATCCTAGGGTGAATTTACGATGCTTGTATCCCCATTCATCTGTTCTGTATATTGTGTTCTGTACTTTTAATACTGATTCTGACAGTGATGCAGAGAGAAGAAGCGCACAGTTTGTTTTGAGGAAAATTGCCTGACTCCTACACATTCTTCTCCAGCATGTGTTCGGCTAAGGCTCGGACAGACTGCGGGACAGAGATCTCCTGTGCTTTTAGTTAGTTTTAGGGTACTAGGTTAGGTCTAGGGCAAAGAAGTCCCCTGGACTGGTTTGGGTTTTTTTCTCTTTTTCTTAGGACTGTTTAAACCTGCTCCAGACTAAAAATCCCAGAGGAGCTCCGAGGGCTCTCGCACCTGTGGCCCACCGGGGCCTGGACCTCCGGAGGCCTGACAGGAGACTGAGAGCTGAGCTGCCCACAGCAGGGACTTTCTCAGTTTACCATCTCACTTGAGAACAACAAAAAGTTTTATTGTTTCATATTAGTCATTCTTTATGCTTGTGGGCACTTTGTTTGTTAAATAAATAGTTTTTTCCACTTTTCTCCGAGGGGGTTCTTTCCTGGACTGGTTGGGGGAGGGGTCATTTGGGTTTGCTTCCACAGAGGGATCCTGTTCAGGGGTTTTCCTGCCTAATTTGCCCTAAACCAAGACAAGGGTCTAAAGGAAGGCCACAAATATGAACAAAGGGCTGCAGAACCTCCCCTGTGAGGAAAGACAGAAGGAGCTAGGCCTTTTATCCCTGAAGATGAGAAGGATCAGAAAGGGCATCATCACAGTACTCCAGTACTTGGAAGGTGGCTACAAAGAATATAGATGCTCTCGCATCATTAGGAGTCACATGGTGAAGACGAGGGGCAAAAGGTACAAGAAGACATTTTCTTGACATAAGAAAGACATTTTTTACAACAAGAACAATCCTTCATTGGAACAACTTTTCCTCATCACTGTAGATTATCAAGATGTAACTCTGGAGGATGCTAAATAATCTCATCTAGTTTCCCTTTCCCATGAGAATGTGGACCAGATGTTTTCTTGAGGTCTCTTACAACTGTGTTATTCTGTGATTTTATTGGGGTTTTTTCATTAATGGCCACATAATTTTTCGTTTATCTTTCTCTCAAAATGGAAGAATTGTCTTCAGGGCTCTAATTATTGGTGGTGTCTACTTTAGTACATATCAGAATTTCTCTGTGGAAGCAGGATGTATGAGGAATCTGAAGTAAAAAAAAAAAAAAAAGAAAGAATTAATTGTAAATATCAGCTGGGAAGCACTTCAAGCAATGATTATTCTGTCAGCCTTCAGCTAATTGCTTAACATAACTGACTATTATTATTAGATTTCTGATCATATTTAAAAGCAAACATAAATTATTTTCCTGAGAAAGAACAAATAATACAATACAATAATACATCGCTTGACAGTGATGTCATTTATATCATCTTTTTATACACAGGTGTAGCGGCGCGTTTTCTGTTCTTTTATTTTTTATTGTTAATGTTTGCTGAGTTCTGTAATAGTTCAGTCCATGTTCCCCCTTTCCCCTCTCCCGAATGGTTTCCCCCTGCACTTGTTTTTTCACCACCTGCTGCTGTCAGTCAAATGTATTCATTTCCCTATGCCTGTCAGTCTCTGGGGATGCCTCTCCCCTCTTTCTGGAAAGATCGGAGGAGGTCGATCCCTGATTGGAACAGGCTCAGGAAATCCCCCACCCTCATTCTTGATTTGCTGTTTGCCGATCACCCCACTGTCCCCCCACTCTCCCGATTGGTTACCCATCTTGTGTACGCCCCTTTTTCTGGTCCCTTATAATCACTTACCCAGCCCCCACTCCTCCTTCCTGGCTTCCTGCATCATGCTGAGCAGGTGCAGAGGGACAATAAACGCCAACCTGTAGCACTACCACAAAGTCTCCTTTTTTTGCCTTCATCGTAGCCTCCTCAACAGCTCTCGTGTAGCCAAAAGACCCACCAAGGGGAAGTCGCCGGTCCGCCTGCGACTGCCTAACTGAGGCAGTTCGCTGCCAGGGCAGCTGGGACTAGCTGGGAAGCCACTTTCCAGCAGGCAGAGGGAACTCACGTCACACAGGCAGTTGGAGCTGGCTCTGGTTATATTTAACTTATGAAAATTCAAAGTTGCTCTGTTGATCTGCGGGACTTCCTTCAGATTACACACAGTGAGATCAGGATCTAGATCCTTCATTTTAATGGGCAACACATAATTTAGAGCAGCATGAAATTACAATCATACCTGGAATATGAAGAAATAGTGGAGTTATGCTTTTAAGATATAGAAGACTATAATATATTGAGAATATGCTATCAAAATACAAGGCTTCAGTGAATTTCAAACTTACTTATATAGGGTATGAGTTTACATTTGCATATTCATATGTATCTAAAATGGCACATATATACTAGACCTAAGTTGCTATTTTTTCATTATGCTTCAGTTGAATCTCCTGTTACCTCAATTTTTTGGTATAACATGATTTTCTTACAATAGGACACGCCAGATTAAAAGTAGAAGAAAATGTGCAGCACTGGATTATAGGAATCATTAACTTACTGTGTCTAGAGTAAAAAGCAGCCAGGGCTGCTAAATTTCTTTTCACATTGTTCCACACAAGAGACTCTAGTGTCTTCATGTCCTGGGATACTCTCCTACATGGAACTTAGAAAACACTAGTACAGCTGTTCTTTAGAAGGGGGTTGTCTATTATTAAATAAGGCATTAAAAACCTTCAGAAAGTATTTTTAGAGCTTCCAGGCTGCTATGTGGTGTTCTTTTCATGTTCTTCAGGGTTTTGCAATCCCTTCCTGTTTTAGCCTCCCAATAAAATGAAAGATTGACATTATTCTGTGAGGTTCAGGTAATCTATTGATCTGTGATCTCTTACAATGAAATCATGCAAGAGCCTTCACTGATCGGAAGAGTGTGAGACAAAATCAGGTACAGAAGAAGTCGGAACATATGGTGGTGGAAGTTCCAGACAAAGGCAGTAACTTATTACAGGCTGAAAATGTTCCTATTTTCAGAACTAAGTGACACAAATAACAGAAACAGAGGTCACAAAAACCAGTTGTCACAGAGATGGATGACAAAAAAACCCCATGACAAAACAGAGAACTTCTGTTAAGTAACTTGAAAGAGGAAAGATTATGGCATGGCTCTGAGTTCCAACCAAAGCATCCTTTTCTTGCATACATCTTTTTGACTTCAGCCAGTTTTGGATATGATTAACAGGATGCATCATATTTTGAGCAGGGAGGAAATTCAGAGCAATTTCTTACTACATGGTTGTGCTCCTGCCTTCCAGAAGGGCTAACCGCAGAATTAGATTTTCAGATGCACAGGGATTCACTAAAATGTTAGCTATTATATCTGCATTCCAGGGTTTTCATAAGAAATGCAACAGCTGTGATTATCTGAAGCATCTCCTAAAGCAATGACTGACTTTGGAGATTATCACTCCCTTTTCCCTTAAAACAGGATGGAGTTTCCCCTGTGGCTTCATGCTGTTGGGAGGGATTCTGGATAACCTCTGACTGTTTAATCCCTGCAGACCTTGGGAGCAGTGCAAGTGTGGGTGGTGAATGAAGGGAAAAGTTTTCCTACTGAATTCTGAGAATTCTTACCCTTCAGGTGCTCCCTCTTTTCCAAGAGTTTCAGTGAGCCGCTGTCAAAATGTTCAGGAGATATTTGAAGAAATTTTTTTTCTCTAAGCTGAGATAAGCCCCATGTCTCAGAGGTCCGTAAACAAGTCCAAAAAGGCTTGAAGGAAGAAGAATGGAACCTGCATGCCAACCTTTTTAAATAAAAGAGCAACTTCCTTTATTAAATACAGTTACTCTAAGGAATTGTTTAAAAACATGCTAAGGACATGAATAGTGAGGAAGAGTGTTAAAATTAAACGTGGAGATAATAAATAGCATTTCGTAGAATTGTTGAATCACAGAATATACTGTGTTTGATCACTGAGTCCAACTCCTGGCCCTGCACAGAGCCATCCCCATCCCCATCACACCATGTGCCAAAGAGCACTGTGCAAACACTGCTTGACCTCTGTCAGGCTGATGCTGTGACCACTTCCCTGGGGAGCCTGTTCCAGTGCCCAACCACCCTCAGAGTGAAAAACCTTCTCCTGCTATGCAGCCTAAACTTCCCTTGATACAGCTTCATGTTGTTTCCTTGAGTCCTCTCTCTGGTCCTATTCAAGGCAGTGCAAGCAAAAATAATAAATTTGATTGCATAAGGTTCAATCAATCAAACTTGTGGGAAGCTCTGAAAGGAGTCATTAGCAAAGAAATTTTACTGAAAGGGATATCCAAACCACAAGCAGGATATTTTAATTGCTTCTTCCCTCTCTACCCTTAATCTTTGCCTTTTGATCTTAAAAAGAATTTATAGAAAGTTTTCAAGCTTTTCTCAGACTTTAATTTGAAATAATGAAAGTAAGGATAGTTCATCTCTGTTTCTGAAAATTATAATCTTTGCTCTCTCAAGCACTAAGAAAAGGCAAAGATAGGTAATGTCTCCAGCTGAACTCCTTCCTTCTGAAAAAACACAAAGCAAAAATCCATGCTGAGAATTTGCTCAAAGCCAAATGAATTACATTCACACCTGAGTGTCTGTAACAGATTGTATTTCATCTGGAAGACCACAGCAGGCCAGGTTAAGTCTGGCCTTCACAGGAAGGACTCATTTTATCTTTTTACAATACATCCATACTGAATGAGTGCAGAATTGCGAGGCAAAGGCATCTGAACTCAAAAGCACTCTCCATTTCAGCCCTAGGGTATAATCCATCTTGAAAATGGAATCAAGAATATATGACTATGAAAACACTCATGTATTATCTTTGAACCTATACCAATGCCTATCTCACTTTATAAAAATTGCTTTTCACCTGGGATCTTCTGAAGCATTGGCAAACCTTTCACCATTTAAGATCCCCATTGAGATCATCACTTGATCTTGAAAGTTCTGGCACTGCTTTCTACTGTAATGTTCCCTTGTCGCTTGTCAGGGAAGGAAGCAGAAGAAAAGAACAGGAGAGAGGATTAATTTTTAATTTGGACATAGTTAAAGTGCAGTTTCTGGGCATTATAGCAGGTAATTTCAGACACACCGAAGAAAAGTCCTAAGGTTTTTGTTGATCATTTAACAAGTATGAAGAGAATTACCCTCTCAAAGCAATATGATTTATTTTAAAGGTGAACTCAGCAATTCAATATTATGTCTTATATGTATAAATATTTTCGCTCAGTTTGTATCACTTTTAGTTATATTGGCTAAAGATTCTTTTAGCCTATATCATATCACTGAATTTAACAGGATGAAGAGATTTCTGTGGTTCCTGCCCATAATACATTTTCCAGAGGAGTAGAAGGTATCGTGCCTTTGTTTAGACTCAGCTACCAACTATATTTGTTCCTGTTAGTTTGTTATTTCTCCAAAATATAAGACCTATCTATGAAAAATAAAGAGATTCTATTTTTCCAAGAACTGCCATCTGTGTTGGATTTAGGGAGCTTGTGAAAACCTAATGTCAAATGAAGTTGCATACTTTCAGTGCTGAGGGATGAAGAAAGATTTCTTAGAGCAACATATTAATTTATGAGCAGTTTATGCCAGTTTATTACTTTATAAAATATTCAGGCTATTTCTTCTTGCTTAAATGACACATTAGATGAAATAAGACACAGACTGAATAGATAAGGTGTGACCATGGAAGAAAATTTCAAGCCAATACTAAAACATTAAATTAAAACAGATGTTACATTTAAACATCTCATTTAAACAAAAGTTCTAAATAAGTTGAAAATGATCCAAAATTTTCAGGAACATGTGTGTGGGATATTTGCAGCTCCATGGTTAGGTATCAATCTACAATCTACATAGCCTAATTTTCAAAGCTGTTGACTATTGCTCTGAGTGGTCTAGAGATTATATTTAGATGCAAAGAAAGCTTGTAAATGATACACTGCCAGAGGTGTGTCCCTTTACAAGCCTTTTGAAAAACCATTTTAGTACAAACTGGACATGCATTTAATCTACTTATTAATAGAAAAATGTAATGATTGTTCTTTAAACACTGTTAATTGATCAATGCTCAAGCAAGGTACCAGAAACTGCAGTACATAGCAATTTCTAAAACATAAATACCAAGAGGCCAAATTTCTTGCTGTCATAACTTTACATCAGTCTGTTCTGCTCCTTCAGAGACTGTGGATCAAGTGAGATGAGGGCAGAAGGGAAGCAGATATTTCTCCTCTATTAAAACACCAGTGTGGAACAGAATAGGAAAAAAAATGTGGTCTATTACATTGGGCGAAATGGAGCAAACATGAACTTGAACACACAAATTTCTATACTACACAGAAATAAAGTAATTGCACTGTATGTGCCCTCAGTAAATACATATAGGAAGTTAATTGGGTGTAAAATAAAGAAAGAGAACTTAGAGGAGGAAGAAAGTTATATCAGAGAGCAGTTTTAATTGCTTTCTAGTTCCAACAGTGGCCACTGTTTATATTGTAAATCTTCAGTCTACTTTATTTCACAGTCTTTTTTAACTTTCTATTTTTCAATTGCTTTACTGAAGAGGGGATTACATCATATTTTGTCAACTGTGAAGGTTTAAACTAGTGCTTGTTTTAGATATTTCTGTTTAATGCAAGGAAGAAGATATTACAAGTTTTGATATGATTCCCCTTGCAGATGCTTGGTTGCCTCATCTTTTACCATTGAACCCTTTATTTTATGAAATTTTAGGGTTCGTTCAGAGTAAAAGAACATTTTGATATAGATTTGAACTCTCAGCTCATGCTGTAAACTGTTCTTTATACTATCTGTTCTGGTTCTCACTCACTTTACTTTTATAATGATTTCATTAGCCTTGGTAAGATATTAATGAGATTTAGAGCAGATTGCTGTCACTGCATTACCATTGGTCACATTGTCCAGCCATGAGTCTTTTCTCTTTCCATGTCCATACATGCACCTGCATGGCATTTCATACAAGAAATGCCATTGCTGACCAGAAACAGGCTTTTGCAATTTCTGGTCTTCATCCTACAACTATATCACTTCTGAGTCTCACCTGAAATACTGACATCAGAAAAGGAAAAAAATATGGTAGTAATGAGTCACTGTTCTGTCTGTCTCCACACTGCATCCTGTGCGAGGGCAGGAGGGAGAAGCCATACTGAGTTGCGTGTGTTCCCACCTCCTGCTCTCACGCCACCCTGGGCCCTGCAGCAGGACAGCCTCACCTGGGCTCTGAATCACAAGGATCACACTGTCTAAATAGCATTGGATTGTGGCTGTTGTGCCCATATCCAACCTCTGACCTCATCCACCATTCTTTGTCTAAAACCAGTGCTGGAAAAGAGGCAAGAACAGCTCATGAGTGGCCACACAAGACAGATCAGATAATTGCTATATAATAAATAAGAACAAACTGCTCTAACCAGATCCAAAGTAGAGCACAATTGTTCCAAAAGAAATGAAAAAAACATATCAAATTATTTGACAGTGACTGATGTGTTGGATTAAGACCTGTAGTCCTTATGGAGCAGGAGGGGGTTCACTGAGGACAATACCACTAAACTTCATTCTGAAAAAAATTCCATTCTGATCAGTTTAATTTTTCAGTTCAGGATAAACATATTAATTTACAGCAGCAGCTACAGAAACAACACCTAGCATTATTTTTCTACACCAATCAACATCCCCTTCTTCAAAAATATTTTAAAACATATATGCGACTTCACTGTAACAAAAAGCTATATAGCCACATTTATATTGTCTAAAAGCACACGTATTAAACAGGATAAATAGATGAAATTGTTTACCATTCTGCCCTAATGTAAAGTATAAAGCTAGAGGCTAAGACAGAAAGAAAGGCAGAGGAATTCTTAAGACATTTACAAGCCCTCAGAATTAGGGTTTAACTGCAGTGTAAAATGATTTGGGATGAGAGAAAGGCAGATAAGAGAAATCTTCTACTTTTAGCAAACCTTTGTTTTTCACTTCAATAAAAAGTTATCCCATGGACTAGGTAAGGACCCCAGAGTAGTTTGTGAGATGGCTGTTGTTGAACATTCTTCACTCTGATGGCTGTGATAGTGCCAGGAACCCCCATGGAAAAATTCCTTGTAGGAGGTGCAGCTCAAGGACTTAAAGCAATATAATCCACTCTGGATTCCTTCAGGTTTTAAAGTATGCAAGTGACTTCACAATCACTAAATCTAAATGCTTTGGCTGGTATTTTTTCAAGTGATCCTGCATCTTTCTTGTCCAAACTGAAACACAAACATTCTTAGAAAGACCAGACAATGATTGTCAAAAAATCTAATGGCAAGTGTTAAAACAGCTTTGAACAGATTAAATGCTTGCTGCTTTACTCTTAAGTCACAGAAATTACCATAGTGCTTGGCTTCCATCTTCCAGATTAAAAATTCAAAGAAGAAAAATCAGGTAAGATACTGAAACCTAAGGGAAGATTTGGGATCTTCAGCATGGAAAGAAATCATGTTTATTGGATTTCTAAACTATTGAAATGCTGTCACATTTCTGCAAGTAGACAACATAAAGAATTTATCCATCTATAACAAACTCTTCACAGTGCGGATGGTAAATGAAAGATTTATCTGTATTCTTCTCAGCTTCATGAAATATCATTAAAAGGCTTCCAAAAAGAGTCACAGTTGTAAGTAAAAGTTTGAATCCATGAGAATTTAAATTACCACTTGTTGATGTAAAATTTTCTGATTTCCTAAGCTTTTGTGGCTCTATATGGCACATTGTTGCTGTAAGGATGGCATAGCTTTGTGGAAAAAAATAGGATATATAACTTTCACTTAAATATTATTGTCAAATCCTGTATAATAATAACAAAAAATATATGCTTATATAAGTGTTCAACCAGAGGAAATTAATTACTTCAAATTGCTGAAAGATAAAAGTTATCTGTCAGAAATGAAGAGGCTGACTGCATAATGTCAATAATCCTACTCATTCCTTATGGACTGAGACGACTCTTTTGGGTCAATAGTGAGAACAACAGACTCTTATGAATATATATGGAGCTTTTATAATTGCTTTAGTAATTCCATTGATACCAAAAGAATAACATCAATAATGTACCCTGCCTAAATACAAAATGCCAAACTTCCCCAACCCCCTGATTAAAGGCTATTTTCAGAATTACACATGTTTTTACAGACATCTGCCTTCAGTGTAGCCTTCCTTGGCTAGCAGTCAAAAAACTAATGTTGTGTCTGTACAACTGGTGTTATATGTTGCAAACCAGCTATAGTACTGAATCCTCATAAAACGTAACATTGGTGCATGAGTGGTTGGAGGTTGGTGGAGGCAGCACAGCAGTATGGGAACTGACTTGTGGCCATGAATGGTGACACGCACCCTGAAACTGAACAAGTCACACCTTGGAAATATAATAGGAAGCATAATAGGTGAAAAAGGCTTGGTCTGCCCCTTATGTGACATTTAATGAGAGTGAGTTGTGCCATGCCTACTTGTGCAGAGGTCTGGATTCTGGCAAGCACTTGCCTATGTCCTAGCCAGTCTGGGATGAAGGTGGTTTGAAAAACTGGTTACTAAAACTGGTTACTTGGAAGCTTGATTCCTCATGGAATCCAGAAATCTCCTCCTGACTCTGGCTGATAGCAACTTAATGGACATGAAGGTTTTTTGACAATTTTTTATAAGTAATGTTATCTGGAAGCAAGAACTCCAAGACCATTTGATTATAGCAGGGATGCCAGGACAGTCAGCCTGGTGCAGTTCAAAGTTTACACTTGGCAGTTAATAAAAGCAATTGGCTACCTCTGGCAGTAGATGTTTCCTTAAGGGCATATAAACAAGGTTTTAGCAGAGTCAGCCAGTTCACCCTGTCAGCTTTCTTGCATGTGACAAAACCTGACGTGACAAAAATAACATAGAAAATCACTCTTTTGGGAGCCTACATTACCAAACTGTGTAGAATAGAAATATTCATTTCTCTTTGTAAAATTAGGAAAAAGTCAGTGCATTTTAAGTGTCTCTTAAGTGCATTTAGTAATCAGTATTTGACTCGAAATGAAGAACCTTTTGATTAGTAGACCCTAGGAACTCCATATGACCTCAGGATTATGTTTCAGGAACCCTCCAATAAGGTGTCTTCCCAGCCTGTCTCCAATTATATCACTGCTTCCTGTCAGTCATGAATGAATGTGCTATCAGAATTTCCTCTTGAATCTTGGCACTTCCAAATTAAATGGAATTGGGATTTCAGCTTTTTCAGAACTTGGATATGTATTGCCAATGTCTTGCATTACAAAAATATTTTGATAATTCACATTTTAATGATTATTATAGAAAAAAAAAATCAAAGCCTGAAGAATTCCATGTCTGTTTCTCTTACTTTAAAAAAAAAAAAAAAAAATTCAGCTGCCAGGGACATCTCTCATTTTATCCAGAAGTTTTTGACATCAGAACTGTAAACTCTGAAAAACCCCTCAGTTGTTTGTTGATAACATCACAGATATTGCTAAAACACATTCCATTCATTTCCAGCATTTGTCAGTGGCATTTCAGTGGCATGCATATGAGTGCTTCTAATCAATCAAAATTCTTTGAAATGGAAACTGTTCCACTTCAAATACAAACCCAGCAGAACTAAGGTCTACAGTTACCCATTTCCCATCATTTTAATCTGCCCCTAGACACAAAGCTAAAGTATTCTAATGGAGAAAAAGGATTTTTTCTGTTATTTTTTTAATATTTACCAATAACTTACTGCACTCCAAGGAGAAAATCATTCAAAGGCAAGGAGAAAAAGAAAAGCACTGAAAAATTAGTACTATGCAAACCATCCAATCACTTTATTGTGAGGAATGTCTGAGCCATAGATGCTTTAAGGTACCCAGAATTAGTAAAGATTATCCATATTACCTTTTGGTCTTATTTTTTACAACTGCTTTTAAAATATTGCTTTTTTGTTACTGAAAGAAATGGTGTTGATGCCTTAAGTTTTAGCTTTCATGTTTTTCAGATTCTGTGCTGCCTAGGGGTGTAGTTCTAAACCTCATATTAAATGCCAGTATCCAGCACATACTTATATGCTGGATACTGGCATTTAACATGAGGATGGATTACTCATGCTGAATGCTGGATACTTACTTGATGTAGCATATCAAATTTTATAACATCAAATGCGCATTTTCCCATTTACCTTGATTTTTCACTATTCCTGTGCCAAAATGAAAGGTAAGTATTATACCAATTGTATCCTTGCGAAGTATGTTTGGGGATATGATATACTGTGCTATGATAGGGTATGATGTTTTTGTCTTCTAGTGTAATTCCTATATATTAAAATATATGTGTTCTTTATTTTACTACCAGATATAGTGATGTATGAATAAATAGAGTTTAAATCTCTGGGGAAAGATATAGCTTTTAAAACTATTGGTAAGTGCAAAGTCTTCATTCAAGGACACTAACTAATTTCTAAATATACTGGGCTCCTTTGAACACTGACTAAGGGTTCTGTATCCAGGAATGAAGACAAAACTAAACCATTTTGACTAGTATTTTTAGAAACTCAAAAGGACAGCAACTCTGCAATAGATAAAATAGAGCCAGCCATAGCTTTTGGTATCCCCCTCAACCAGGTATATGGCAATTTGTCAGACTGCATCAGTACCTCCAAATCTCTCAGTGCATATAATGCCTATCAGCACTTTGCTGTCTCACCTCATCCACTCCCACACAAAGATACTCTCCAATTAGGTTTTCTATCACCAAGGAAAAATCAGAATATTTCACCACTTGTAAGCAGAGTGACCTGGGGGATATTTAAGGCAATACACTGATGTTGCCACAGCAATCTGAATGAAGACAACCTGAGACATATTGACTGGGTCTCTAAGCATCATACACTGGCATAATCAACATGACTGAGCATGAAAACAGCTCTCAGCCCTTAGCTCTCAGCAGTTCTTAAATCTGCTAAAGTTTTCAGTGTTCCCAAATGGAAAGCATTTCCTTTTCAACAAAGGTTGTGGAAACATTTAGCTATGAAATCATGCCTCTTGAAGATCACGTATCATCTGCTTCTAACTTTGAACAGGGGGATGCTCTGTAGATCAAAAGTATTTATCTTTTGACGCTATGAATTTTGCAGCACAGACAGAAAAATAAAACAGAGGATGTACCTTTTTTATAAAATAGTGTCGGGTGTATGTATGATTGACTTCACAATTTCAAATACACTGCTTTTCCTGAAACTGCCTGTAAGTGTGGAGCTGCTGCCTATAAAATATTCAACAACAAGACTGAAGGGCAATTCTTTGATTTTAGAAAAGCAGAAAAAGCAAAGGATAGCTGGGATTTGTTTTGGGTTGGTATGTTTTGTGGGTGGGGTTTGCAGGTAAGACTCTGCAGCACAGCGGTTAATTGTACTAGTTGCAGTAGTCTTCTGTGGCAGCATCTCGGAGGCCCTCAAGTTCATCTGATTAATGAACATTGATATCCTACCATTCAGAGTACAATGTGGTTAACCACAAAGTGGCACCCCTCCACAACTGGCTCTGCTTTCATTAAGTTCTTATTTATAAGAACTGTCACAGTTTATCAATGGTATTCTCCAAATCACTGCCCCCACTGAGACCCTCCCAAACCACAGGTCACTTTCTCACCCTCCCCTTTCCCTGATGGGGAAGGCTGGAGTTGGGAATTGGAGGCACAGAACGTGAAGATCACAGGTTAAGATAAGAACAATTTACTAGAAACAGCAATTAAATAAGAAGACAAACAGTATCAGCAACAATATTAGTTTTAAAAGTATACAAAAAGAGGGTCATTTCACATACAAAAATGGTCACCACAGACTCTGACATAATGAACAATGGTGGACAGCCTCTCGCTTGCCTTACATTCTTTTTCTACTAGAAGCCCTGCCTTTCTTCCCCAGAGCCAGAGAGTCCCTTCCCCTGACAGCAGCAGTGATGTGAGGTGGTATAGAATGATATCTGGGTCCTGGTCATGCACCCTCAGACATGTCCCCCCTCCCAGCTACAGTAAAAAATCAACCCTGTCCAGGCCAAACCACACAAACCTCCTATATTTCAGTATTGCTTAAGAGAGTGCGTTTTCAAGTCTCTCTAAGCCTATGAAGTCATATTACTCAAAATACTGAATTCCTCACTTTTGAAAAAAGCTGTATGAAAATAAAATTGTGGCAAAAGTAAAGTCTGAATTCAGTTTTTAAGTGCAAAATGTCACTATTACTTCAATGCTGTTTATAGAGATTTTAGTCTAAAAATAAATGAGGTATTGGAAGGTATATCTATTTCTGTAGTGACTATATTGAAAGTTTTTGGTGACTCATGATGTCTTCATTTTATTTCATGTTCTATTTTTGTTAAAATAAGTTGTTAATGATTCCTTCATAGGTGAGTGTGAGGACCTTTGGTTTTCACATAATTAACCAGGAAGAATCCTAAGCTCTGTCATGATGCTGTCACCCACTCA
Organism: Hippolais icterina; assembly: GCA_013400075.1. NCBI lineage: Eukaryota > Metazoa > Chordata > Aves > Passeriformes > Sylviidae > Hippolais > Hippolais icterina. The sequence goes on from VWYN01012491.1 coordinate 51,419, forward strand.
GTATCCCACCCTGCAAGTGTCCAAACATATTTATAAGTCATCTACTTCCTGACAAAAAAAGAAAAATCCCAGTGGTTCACTAACATACATGCAATTTGTTCTGGTAAAATGGTGGCACGGTATGACTTTGTTTTGGTGTTATTCTCCATTATAGTACCAAAGTACTTTCTAAATGTACCAGTCTATGTCCTCCTGGAACCTGCAGTCAAAACTTGTGAGTAAGGGCCAACAAACTGAACTATTACTTTGTTTAATTGTTAATTATTTTATTTAAATAAAATCAATAAATCCATTGCAAAGAGGACAAGTGTTTTATCCAAATCACTGTTTACTTAGTCCCTCCCTCAAAAGTTACTTGAGATAGGATTAGATATATAGATGGAATGAATGTCACATAAACAAATACACTTATTTCTGGAAATAAAAGAGGGTGCAAGCTATTGAAAAGGCTTCATGTTTTCCTAAACTTACTTATCAGACATAATTACTCATTTTCTCTGTTGATTTCTCATCAAAAAATTCCCTATACCCTCTCTTTGATAGAATCAAGATCTACTCAGTTTCTCAGGACCTTTCCTATTTGTTATCCATTCAGAGAAGAGAAATAGGGCATTGCACTTTAAGAAATCAATCAGAGTAATAAGTTTGCAGGAAGGCCTGTTTTATGCAGGCTTCTGATTATTAATGCCTTTACCTTTCAATGACAAAAATACATTTCAGGAGAAGAAAAAATGTTATAGATGAGGATTGACTGATAGTAACAGGTGATTATTCCACTTCAGACATCAAATGCATGCCCCATAATGTATGAGAGTCAGGAATCACAACAGAATTTTAAAATTCAAATCAATATCACCCTTTAAATACTCTAGAATGTGCAGAAGAAACGACAGATATATTCTTACAAAGAAAATGCTGACAGATTAATGATATGACTTACACCTGAAATCTGAGGGGAAAAAAATCTGAGCACTACACTCTTTTGCAACTAGGTTAGCAGTAGGATTTGTGATTCTTTTACCACAGTGTCTAAGGCATTGTATCAACCATCTAGCTGGGGAATTACCTACTTAGAAACCAACATACCTGAAAATATATTTCCTATGACATTGTTCATAAAACCTAAGCTAAAGGAACAGTTGCGGAGGATCTAGGAGCAAAGAGGAACACAGCTAACACTGCAACATTCAGTTGCAGTGTTATCAGAATTCCACCATCACACACAGTTCTGCCATTCATAGGAACTTCTAAGGATTTAAGCCCGAGGTTACCCATATTTCTTCTAGAGGGGGCATATCTCATAGGAAAACTTTCCTACAAATCTGGAGGGATGGAGACAGAGCTGAAATATGTCATTGCTTCAAAAAGTATATAAAGAGTTCAGCTGTAGAATTTCTTATTAAAACCCTGGAATGCAGGTATAATAGCTAGTGGATTAGTGAACTGAGCATCTGGTAATCTAATTCTGGGGTTAGACCTTTATGGATTGCTGGAACACAACAGCAGCACAGAGGTGCTCTGCATGTCCTCCCTTTTCATAAAGTCAAAATGTTTATACAAAAATGGCAAATCAACCTGTGGGCTGATTTGCAAGTTTACTCCTGCTTAATTCTTTTAACTTTCCTGCAGAGATACTTTGCACTAGTTCTAACTTCCACAAGAACTTCAAGGTTAACTCCATGTGGATGATGTTAAATAGATGCTTGAAGCCTGGACCACCAACCTGGAATGCTAATTTTTTTTTTTTTCTTCTTCCTGCAGAATTGCAGATTGGAGCTTTGTCCTCATAAGCTGACCTCTCACTGCAGCTTTTCTGGAAGATGCCCTTCTTCCAGCATGCAGAACTAAAATATGGTGAAGTTGATTGGTCTCTACTGTTCAGGCAAGGTCTGCCTGGTCCATTCACTGCTGCTGGCAGGGTAGCTCTTGTCTTACAAATGGCACCAGTATGGGGTTTGTCAAGGAGTAGTAGTAGGTGATCAGCACTGTCATTTCAGGTGGGATTTACTGGCTGTCCCCTGGAGACTAGCAGCTGTGAGGGCTCCCTGAGAGGCAGGACAGAGCCAGCAGCCTGGACTGTCCATCACACCAGCTAGGGAGCAAAAGGGCAGCCCTAGCTCAAGGCATGGCTGAAAATCAGCTCCCAGCGGACAGGAGGGGCTTTGGCCACTGCCTCGTTGCAGGGCATCTGGAAGGCCTGGGCACTAGGGGAACACAGTCGTCCTATGAGCTGATCCCAAGTTCCAGGTCCCAGTGGCCAAAACTCCTGGAGAGGCATGATGTTCCCAGGCCTTGACATAAAGTACAAGAGGTATAAAATGCATGGGCCCACTCTTTCCACTGAACAGCAGAAACAGTGACATGCCGATCCTCAGTTCAGACTTCCTCTAAAAATCCGTTTATATTTTAAAAATTATTCTGTATGCTCACATGCAGATTTTAAGTATCATGACATTACCAATCAGACTCTAGACTTCTTGGGAAGTACTTTGTGGTCTTTGTATTAATCAAATATAAATATTAATAATATTTATTTTGGGCTGAGATACAAAATCAGTAATGAAGACAATTTCTTTCTAAATGCTTAGGATCTTTGTAGCTTTGAATGTTCCAAGAAAAAAAAAAGTGCTTTTGAATCTCCAACCTCCTTTTACTTTCTTGAATCATTTCTCAGAAATATAATAAGCAGAAAAGGAACAAGGAATAGTTTCTAAGGCCTTAAGCTTTCTGAAGCATAACTTGCCTTACGATGTCCTGCCCTTGCAAAAAGATTGGAAAGGAAATTGCTGCCCCTGGCTTCAATGCAGTTAGGACAAAATTAAATCAGTAAAGACATCCACTCCTTGTACTAATAACCACATGCGATAGCTCACAAAGTCTAGTAGTAAGGAAGAGGAAAAGTTGGACTGCTGCCTAACAAGTGTACGTACAGACCTTGAGTACAAATCAACATCTTGAGTGTCCTAAATACAGAGAAAATTCCAAACAATGTGGCATATGGCAACAGAACTCTTCACTAGAAACTTCAGTTTCTACACCCTTCTTCTACGCTCTACTGTATGAGAGTACATACTTACACAAAGTTCATAGTTTACTGTAATATTACTGTGCATGGGTCAGGGCAGTCCCAAATACAGATATAGGCTGAGTGGAGAATGGATCCAGACTAGCCTTGGGGTGAAAGACCTGGCAAGTGTTTGCAGAAAAAGCTCAATATAACTCAGGTCTACATGCTTGTATCCCAGAAGACCAACTGTATCCTGGGCTGCATCAAAAGAGATATGAGCAGCAGGTTGAGAGAGGGAATGCTACCTCTCTAGTCTGCTTTTCTTGAGAACCCCCCTGGACTGGTGAGAAAGAAAGACACGTTAGAAGACACATGTTAGAAGGAGTCCAGAGGAGAACAACTAAGTTGATCACAGGGGTGGAAGATGATCACAGGGCTTCTCCTATGAAGACAGGCTGTTCAGCCTATAGAGGAAAAGGTTCTAGAGAGATGGTATAGGAGCCTTCCAGTACCTACAGGGATCTTACAAGAAGGCTGCAGAAGGACTTTTCACAAGGATATGTAATGAGTGCAAAAGGGGAAATGACTTTGGAAAAGGGTAGGTTTAGTTTGGATATTAGGAAGAAATTCTTTGAAGTGAGAGTGGTGAGGCACAAGAACAAGTTGCCCAGAGGGGCTGTGGACATCCCATCTCTGGAGGTGTTGAAGACCAGACGAGATGGAGCTCTGAGCAGCCAGGTCTAGTAGAAAGTGCCCTGCTTACAGCAGAAATGTTGGAGCTCAATTATTTTTAAGCTCCCTTCCAATCCAAATCATTCTATGATTCTGGCACATGGGACATCAGCTCACTTACAGGATAAACATAGCCCTCCAGAGCCCTAGTCAATATCTTCTAAATAGAGATGAGAAATTATATTAGAAGGAAAATTATGTTACAGGCAAGACTTAGCAACTCTGCTTATATGTAAGTGACTTATGATGACTTGTATAAATATGAGCTCTCTGCGTATTGCACTGCAGAGCTTTATAGTCTTGCACTGTGACCCAAAAATGGTGTTCAGGTACCTTGATTCTTTGCATCTGTTATGCATTTAGTTTTCAAGGATCCGCAGGAAAATAATAATGTCACTTTTTATCTTATGCACCATATGGTTCAAGCATTTTAGAGGTGGCAGCTTAATCTCACAGATCTGGCAGTTTAGTCTCACTATGTTGTTTTCATTTTTAAAAACAAATCTCTCCCCTTTAATACATAGCACAATGCTAAATTAAAACCCCCATGTAGAATGTATGGTCTCACTTCTAAATGTTGTCACAGTGGTGTGTGCTGAAGGACTTCTGGGTTCTTAGACAGAAGACCACCATAATTCATAGATGGAGATCATAACATTAGGGATACATCTCAACACAGTGCTATATCATTCTCCTCAGCCAACAGCATCCCCTTTACATGTAAATTATTGGGAGCTCAGATGCTTTTGTATTATTCATTCAGACACGGCTTTGCACAACAGGACACGGATCAACACAGGATGCCACGAAAGCAGAAATTACAATGATTCTTGACTTTCAGCTCAAATGGCTTCAGGATCTTTCCCTTAGATGTTGCACATTCTACTAAGGTACAACTTTGCCATTTAGGATATTAGTTGACGTGAAGGGATGTGTATTCATCTGAGCCAGGTTCAGCTGGGAAGAGGTTTAATGCTTTTTTGTGATGGAAATTGTAAGCTCTATAGACTAGAAAGGTGGAGACGTTTGCTTAGATACACTTTCTTGCCTTCATATTATTACACAGTTGTATTAGAGAGACCACTTTTCTCTGACTTGCAGCAGTAACAAAAGGCCAAAAGAACTTACTTCTTCTGTGTGTCTTCATTATAACCCTGTAGGTAACTGCAAATATTAACAGCAAATGAAATTACTTCCAAGTCTAAAAAAATAGTAGGGAAAGTGTGGGAATGAAGCAATCTAAATTATATTGACCTGGATATTTACATGTAAGCAGAGAGTTTGAATATCATCTTTAAAAAGTAAGAATTGTTCTACAATGAGATCTTTAGTCCCTCTAATCCATCTTTCCATTTCTCAGTTTGACCACTACTGGTTGCTTCAGAAGAACATATAAGAGTGTTACAGGAGTGACAGTAGAATAAAAGTCCAATACAGCTGTATTCATCTAAGTTCTAACAGCTAAAATTCAGCTTAACTTCTAGAGTCTTGTCCTAGGTTACAATGTAAAATTGTGCCCAAGGTATGTATTCTATCCCCATGAGCCGTTGGAGCCAAGGTGGGGCAGTGTTTTCCTTATCTTCTGTTAATGGGCCCAACAATGCCTTGCCACATGACTCATAGATAACTTCCAATGGGAGCTATCTCTGTTTAATGGGCGATCAAGGACCCACTGTATGACTCATAGAATGAGATCATCCCATTGTGAGATGCTCTGCCCAGGGGGAGGAGCCAAACATTCCCACCTGGATAAATCCAGGGTTTGGGACAGCACAAGCAGCTTCTATCCACTGGATTCCCAGAGGAGACAAGAGCTACCAGACATCTCTACAGGATCACTGCTTCGACTAGACCATCTCATCTGGACTGCCACTACCACCCTAAGAGGGTGTCAGGTTGTATTCTGACTCTGTCAGGTTTTTCTTGTACTATTACTTTTATTTTATTTTACTTTCCTTTATTTTCTTTTCATCTTATTAAATTGTGTTTCTGACTTGGAGTCCTTCACTGGTTTTGCTTTCAAACCAG
>VWYN01012491.1:58826-77560 GCA_013400075.1 Hippolais icterina
CTTTTATTTTATTTTACTTTCCTTTATTTTCTTTTCATCTTATTAAATTGTGTTTCTGACTTGGAGTCCTTCACTGGTTTTGCTTTCAAACCAGGACAAGTCTCTATCTAACAAGCCTGTTCCTTTCTGCCCACACCTGCAATAACTCTAAATTTTGAGACTGTAACCACCTATTTTCTTTTTACCCTTGCTAGATTATTGTTTTTAATTACTTGCTGTGATGATGAATTCCATGGGCTCAATATACGACACCTCTGGAAAAGTACAGTCTTTATCAGTTAGGAATTTTATACCTTCTTGTAAAACTGAAAAGCTCAAGTTTTGCTAGAGAATCATATATTCTTGAATACTGATCTAATTTATTTCACTGATCATTTTAAACATGCATGCATTAAAACGGCACTTCTTATTTATTCCCTTTCTATGGTAAGATGTGTTTTCTACACCTGTTAAAAAAAACACTCTTTCATGTTTTAACCACTTGAATGCTTTCTTAACACACGACCAAGACTATGGTAGAAATGATGAAACTACTGTTACACACAGATGAAAATAAGCCACTATACAACTCTGTGCTATTGTTTTCCATTCTGACCAGCATGCACTTTTCTCTCAAAAAGAGATCTTGATCTTCCTTTGTGTTTTGTTGCTTATTGGCTATTTTTGCAATAGGTTCATATTGAATTGGCCATACAGATGCCCAGCTCCTTCACCCACAACCTTGGAGAACTCAATAAAATACAGAACTCAAATGTTTTCCTCCACTGAACAACAGATGATGCACTTGTTTAGAATAAATACTGTCTGCCACCTGCCTGCTGCAGAGGGAAGGTCATGGACTCTCAGTATGTGAATCTGAACATTGTTTGAGAGTTTCAATTTAGAGATGGACCAGGACTCAACACAGCAAATAATTTCAGGGAAGAAAAAGTGGTGTCCTATTCTGCTTACAAATATCTTTTCAGCCTTAGAAAATAAAATGGAGGAGCTTTCTGAGGAGCTCCCATTTCAAAAACTTCCACTACCTTCCAATCCATCTGAAGCCACTCTGACTTGAGAAGCTGGTAAGGTATGACAGTTCTGTCAATAAAAACATGGTGTTTCTGTCAAAAGAAACTCTTCATGGTGTGGAAGAAGTTAACATGTCAGTACACTTCTGCAGTAACTTGGTTCTCTTTCTTCTGCAAAATAGTAAGATGTACTTATGTTCCAAGGCAGATGTTTGAGGCAATTCCTACAAAGGAAAGGGTCTAAGCAATTGTTTAACTCTAAATGTCTTTTCTTGCCTCATTTTTTAATTATGAACTCTATTAAGCTTTTCAAGTTACACATTAAAAAAGAAATCTCAGAGCTACACACCCCGCCCCCCCAGTTTAAAAGCCTCATCAGTTTGTCATCTTGGGATTTCACGTGTATCAATCTTATCACTGAAATATTTTATGTTCAGAACAATCAATGAAATGTCCTGTCTAAAAGAGAGTAATAGCTTCTAGAAATCTCAGGCCACTATTATAGACAGTGGTTGCTACAAACTAATAGAAACTAAACGGAATGGGAACAATGAGCAGGGGAGAACCCATAGCAAAAGGACAAAACAATTGAAAAAATAATTTCTTTTCAGGCAAAAAGTAGAAATCAAATACCGTAAGTAATAGAGAAAAATCACAGCGAGTAATTGCAACGTGACAGAAAAATATACAATTGAAAGAAATCATGAAATACAGACACTCAAAATAACGGTATTCACACTTCTTGCAAGTGCTTATTCATTACAATTTATGCTTTTTTTGTCACTGGCAATCAATCAGATTTACAATGTATTCTTACAAAAAGTCATCACAGACACCACTCTGGATGGTGAAATTTAAATTCAAAAAAACCCCAATGATCTGAAAAAGCAGAAAATAATAGTGCTGCTTCTTTAGCATACCGTTTTGTTCAGCATTAACATTGTATTAAACTTTGTGCATATGAACCACAGCGAACTTAATTGCAATTGAAGTCACCTTTACCTACTAAGGAAATGAGTTAAGCTTTTTCCCACGTAAATGTATCTCAGACCTGCTCTAGAAGCAGAACTACCACGGGTGGGACAAATTAGTGCAGAAAGATAATCAATCCTTACAATTTATGACTGCTTGCTAAAGGTACAAATTACAGGTAGCTCAACAGTCAGTAATTCTAAAAAAATACTGCAAATAACCAGAAGTGTTTTTCAACAGTGGATGCAGCTGGCATTCAGTTTGCAGGAGGGAGGCAATCACAGTTTGGGACTTGGCTTTTTATCAGTGATCAAGTGATGATGATGAGGATGAAATGAATGAGTGATCTAACTAGAGAGGTGTTGTCTCTGTTGATTGAGCACTTCTGCAATTACAGACAAAGGTTCTTGCCAACATACATAGTATTTAGAACTCTAGTATGGTAAGATGCTGTTCAACATCAGTAGGAATTATATTTTTAATCATATTTTTAATAGGATCTGAGCCTCAGAAGTTTAATTTCTATCAAAAATCTAACCATGATTGGCCTCCTAAATCCAACCAATACCCTTGGAGGATCTCCTTTGGAGTCTGAAAAATGGCAATCTTACACTTAGAATATTGCCTATAAATTGCAGAGAATTACATGGTGATGCACTTATTTAATCTCTTATGCATTATCAACTAATAATATTACTTCACAGTTTTTTAGCTAGGACCCCTTACAAGAGAGAAGCCGTAATATGGGAATTCCCTTTGGCTTTTATTAATTCAATACAAATCAGAGACTTGGAGATTCAGCAAGGTTTTGTATGGTAATTTAACTGGCCTTGCAGGTCAAGAGCATTGATTTGTTCCACATGGAAAAAGACAGGAACACCACAAGAGCTGGTTTTGCATTTGGAGGTTGCCGACCTCCAGTCAAGGGCTAGCATGAGAGGAGGCATTTTTCCTGTCATACCCGGGGAAAAAAAAAAAAGACCGTTAACCAATATGCATGAAATGGTATCTCTTACTGTATTGTGTTCATTAGAAGATGTTACAGAGTTAGTAAAAGTATTCATAAATACTCTGAAGCAGTGTAACAGGCAGACCCGTAAATAGCAGTATGCAAAATAAAAATTAATTTCCAGTCGTGAAAAGCCTGACAAGTGTTTTCATCTGGTAAAGACAGCATCTTGAGTCTTCTTGATACCTCACAATATGAAGAACTATATCAGGTGCAGTTGGCTGTGTATAAAGCATACATCAAGTTCCTTCATACTTTAGAAAAATTATAATCTTCTAAAGAGTAAACCAGCAGATACTTAACCTGATTCACTGACTCCTTCCTTATTTTCTGTGGAAGGTAGAGTTGTAATTAATATGAGTTTGTTTAATCCTTTTTTATTGCAATGGTTTCAATACATTTGCCTAACATTGAATCTGAGTCTGTGTTCTTCCAGTGTCTGTGTGTTGCAGTGGTGTGAGGCAGTCCCACGTTTGTGCCTTCAGAGAGGCAGCACAGAACACTCTCTCCCTGCTCAGCTCAGCTTCACTTGAGGAGCTGTCTAAGAAGGATTTTTTGACAGTTAAAGAAAACTACTTAACTGGTCTGCTCCCAAAATAAAAAAGATCTTTAAGATCTAGTCTGACACTGGGTACAGAAACTAAAAAAAAGTAATCACACCAAACAGTCTCTGGCATACACTTACACCACAGTTATACCTGGCTATATCAAGGGGTTTATATGGTATATGTCTATATAGGAGGTATGTCTCTATGTTTTATATGGGATAAGTCCTTAATGAAGAAAGACCTGGGTGTACTGGTGGGTGAAAAACTGAATATGAGCTGGCGATGTGAGCTTGCAGTCCAGAGCAACCTCATCCTGGATTGCATCTGAAGCAGAGTGGGCAGCAGGGCAAGAGAAGGGATTCTGCCCCTCTACTCTGGTCTGGTGAGACCAAACCTGGAACACTGCATCCAGCTCTGGGGTCGAGAGCAGAAGAAGGACATCAGCCTGTTAGAACAGTTTCAGAGGAGGGTCACTAAGAGGTTTAGATGACTGGAACACTTCTCCTCAAGGGAATGTGGGCATACAGCTAGAAAGCAAGACTGAGAGTACTGTTGAACTCATGACAGAAGCGGACGTGCTAGTTTTATTGGGCCATAAGCCCTCGCAAGTTAGGGCAGAACCCTGAAGGAGGAAGAGATAACAGTGTGCTTGGGTATGTTTTGTTTTGAACAAATCATGCAAGACTGTACATGCCTGTGAAGGTCTGTACAAGGCTGTGATTTAGCCAAGTTACTAAGAGATGTTATTGTTGTTAATTTCAGCTATAGCTGAAATTAATAGTATATATACTAAGTTCTGTAATCAGTAAATTGGCTTCTTGCATGCAAACCATGGATCCCATCTCTTCAATCACTGACAAGGGAAGACACAGAGAACTTCAGTTTTTCAGCCTGGAGAAGGCTCCATGGAGCCCTCACTGCAGACTTCAGCAGTTAAGAGGAGTTAATAAAAAAAAGAGGTAGAGCAACTTTATACACAGGCAGATAGCAATAGGACAAGGTGGGACAGTTTTAAACTAAAATATCAGAGACTAGACTAGATATTAGGAAAAAATCATTTCTTGTGAAGGTGTTTGAAGCACTGGAGCACGTTTTCCAGAGAAATTGTGAATGTCTCATCCCTGGCAATGTTCAAGGCCAGGTTGGATGGGGCATTGAACAACCTGGTCTAGCGGAAGAGGTCCCTACCCATTGCTTCAGGGTTGGAACTAGATGATCTTTAAAGTTCCTTCCAACACAAAGCATTCCACAATTCTATGTCTCCATTTTGGAAGTATGACTCCTAATACAGAATAATTTTCAAGCTAGTTTTAATCTACAGAGACCAACACAGCAACTGGTATACAGGTCTATCAGGGATCCTGAACATATTTTTCATTTCTAGCATGGGTTCAGGTTTTGGCTGTCATGTTTTGACACATTTTCTTCCCATCAGAAAACCCAGTATGAACATTGTGTAAAGCAAATATACATCTTCTCCTAAAGGTTTGGTTTCCACTTATCAAGCTCCAGAACTGTTAATAATCAGCACCAAGGAAATTAAAGTTCAGTTCTAGTCAGTTTCAGGAGCTGGTTAAACCTACTGCCTACGTCTTGGTTATCTGCAGTTTATTCTTAGTGTATCACAGAATTCAATCCTTCTTCATTTCTTCCATGCATATAATTGATATACTCACCTTTCAAGTTTGCTATTTCTGGCAAGTTTTGAAAGGTCTTGCTCTTGTTAACCCTGGGAGCTAGCTGCTGTCACAGTTCACTTGAACTCTCAGATGAAGAAAGGGTTCAGCCTTCTATTTAAGAGTAAAACAACTGTGTGCGCACAACTCTGGGAATTGAACTTCACCAACATAGCTTTATAGAAGATATTGGCATGTTTGACAATAACCTTAGCAATAAATACATCATGCCTCCACTTTTGGAAATAGATTTTTCTCCTTCTTTCATCAGAAAAATCACTACATTAAAGTGCCATGCTGCAGGGTATTTTAGTTATGTGTTTATGGCATCAAGACTGTGAAATGCATAGGATTTATAAATACACATTCAACAGTGCTTAGGACTACCAACAAAGAGAATGGGCTGCACACTAGTGGACCTTGACTACAGTATTTTCCCATATGGATTTCAGGAATCTTTCTAAACAAAGGTATATCTCCTTTTTTGGCATATGTGTGCTAATTTGTACATTGCAATTGTGGTTACAGTAATTCTGCTCCTGAAGTAACAAAATTAAATCTAAGGTCTCTCATATAGGTAGTATTCTGGTCTTTACAGCGTTCAGTTAAGAGTCTGTCCATTTGTTTCTACTCTGATCAATTTGTTATTTGGGGTCCTGTTTATCAAGATGTCGTCATTGCTTTGATTAACGAGCATATAGATTACTTCTGTTTTCCTGCTGCATGCATGTGACTGTGTTGGGCAGCTGCTGAAGAGACAGAGGAATGTTTTTTGTGTAAAATGCAGAAATTAGGACTTATATTCAATTATTCCACATACTGACCTTGGAACTGGTTTAGAAGTTGTTCATGTAAATTTGAAGGGTTTAGGTGTCACCTAAGAAAAGTACATTAGAAACATCTGAAAAGGCAGCCTGAGGAAAATTGTCTTTATGTGCAAATGGAAAATTTCCAAAACTCAAAACATGAAGATATCTTGTACACCTGCGCTAAGCTATGTATAAATCTCCATGCAGAACAGAAGAAAAGGAACAACAGGATTCAAGAAAATAGAGTAGGATAAGAGCAAAGGAAGAGAGCTTTGGTTTTGAGTGTATTCTGTAGAGTACAAGAAGGAAATTGGCTGGCCTCAGATGTTTCAACATAACTTATTTCCATATGGTAAAATAATGCACTGCAGAAATCTCATGATTTCTTTGCCTGACTCATCTCTGTATTTACTGAAAAAGAAATTTCCTATTCAAATGGAAGAATTGTTGTACCAATGCTTTTATTGCCTAAGAACAATAACAAATCTTGTCCCTTAGTTTTCCTCCGGGAAAAAAAAATCCAACTTATGAGGAAATTACAGCTCTGTAATTTTCACACTAATGCAGCAGAGGCCCTCATCACCGCTCTGTCTAGCTGAGGCTTATAGGCTACTGTTATAAATTTAAAGAAAAACACAGAAAAGACCTTCATTGGCAGCAGCCATTTAGTGACGTTTTAAAACTGAGTAAATATTTCTTTTTCCCTTCAGCTATAAGAAAAAAAGCTGTTATTTTCCAGTTTTTAGATCTCAAGAGCTAGAAGAGTAGGAGATATTGGGCACACGTAGCTCATTCTCTTCTCATTCACACTGGGGTAGTGCAGCCTTAATAACTGAGAGGCTCTCTGTGCCTGAAAACTAACTCCTACTTGTTACAGAAGTGTATAGATTAAGACCCCAAATGGTGCAAATCACAGGCTGTATCAATCTGCAGTCATAAAGAGTCAAACCATTCTGTCTTCTAAGTTTTCTAAAATTACAAGCCAGTCAAATCCATTTGTTTTCCCATTAACCACATTGGAGCGATATTCTTCCCATGCTTGAGAAATATACAGGAGCTATGGCGTGGTTTAACCCTAGCTGGAAACTGAATCCCATGCAGCTGCTCGAATTCCTCCAGACCCTCAGGTGAGAGAGACAAAAGGCAAATATTCCAAGTTGAGACAAAAACAGTTTACTAGAAACAGCAATGAGATAAGAAAACACACAGTAACAGGAATAATACTAATAACTATAGTGTATAAAAGAGGGTGATTATATGAAAAATGCTCGCTGAGTCCAACCTGATGTGATGTGACTGCTGTCAGAGCCAACCCACTGCTCCATTAACCACTTGCTCCCTACAAAAAGGAACAAAATGTCAACGACCTTCCTGCCTGGCACCTTTTTTTTTTTGCCAGCTGAGGCCACAACCTACTTCTTCCCAAAAGCCGGAATTGCCTACTTCTGCCCCAGCAAGGACATGAGGTGATACAGAGTAACAATACAGACATGCACACACAGCGCCAAGCTCCTCTCAGTTACTGTGGAAAATTAACAGAGTCCTTGGCTGATACTAGGACTCCTATCTAAATCATAAATACTTTTATAGCATGTATATTTTAATTTCCACGTATTAGAGGTTACTTTGATGTTTTTTGCAAATTAATGACTGTGTAAGAGAAATTGATATCTGTTTTCAGTAATGTTAGCGTAGGAATAAAAAAACATATAGTCACAGCAGCATGGCTATATGCAGTGCTTTATTGGGCCCGAGAACCAAGGGGTCAACACCCAAATCTTGGTTCTGTCGAGATACATTCAGATTCACAATTTATACCTTTTAGTTACATGAGACATCAATGATTAATTTTAATATTTTCCATTCTTCTTATTGATTTTACTGAAACATAAGACTTTGAATTTTGAAAGAATATCACAGTTACAATTGTTCCATATATTCTTACGTTATCCTTTGATTGGTCCTAATTACACTTAATAGCTACATTTACGCATGGTCATAGTTAGTTAACTTGTACAAAGCAAAGCTAGCTACTTAGCTCATAACTATTATTTTCGCTAGCTTGCTGGTTTCTATCTACCCCCCCTCGCATAGATTTTCTACTCTCCTCTGAAATCTTGATTCTAAGCAGCTAAGATTTTAACCCTAATATTATCAGTAATATTCAGAGGTTTTTTCCCACTGGTATCTTATTGCCTCTTGGTGATGATTTGTTGAATATAGTGCCAAAATAATTCTTCTCTTAAAACACTAACTTTCTATGTTTTCTCTGAAGTGTTTTACTATCCTACCATTTTCCCTATTGATTCAAAGGTAGTAAAAATTAACCAGAGTACGGCTTTGATTGATGTATGAGGTTCAATTTCTAAAGTGATTATTAAGGAAATGTTTTGTTGAAGAGCTTGCATTATGTATTTGAGAGATGAATGAAATCATAATTAATGTACACTCGCAGTATCCAAATTAATTCCAAACTTAGAAATCCTCTTATTCTTCCCTGAGGTATAAGGACATGTCAGGATCAGTGAGCTGAATGATCAGCAGTAGTGCATTAATAAGTTACCCTTCAATTAACGAAACTGGGCACAGATAAAATTTCAAGAAAAACAGCACCATAGTGCATGAAACACATCTGCAAATATAATGGCCTTTCACTGACCCCTAGATTTTCATTCATTCCAATGTAAGTATAAGCTTGTATGTTTTCACTAGGTGCAATTCCAGAATATCTTAATATTCAAAGTCCAGCTCCTGCTGACCTTTGCCTGTCAGAGGCAATACCATATTCAGGCTATCTCAAAATCTTCTGAAATCAAAGTACAAAATCTTTGCCAGAGAAGAGGGGAGTAAACTGTTTAGCCAGCGCCTTATCCTTGCAGAACATTTGGAGCACTGATAAGCTTCTTTTTTCCTTCAATCAATGTGCATTTAGTTCCTTACCTAATTTGAAGCTCTGTGTTGTTTTAAATTAAACTTCTGTTGATGGTAATTGTAGCTAAATCTTTTCTGAATGGTAATAAAAAGAATGCCACAGATTAAAGTTGCCTTTAAGGAGATACTCTGATGCTGGCAAAGAGTAAAGTCATCAGAATCACTTATTTAATTATTTTTCAGATTAACTCTCTCCCTTTCCACTCCATTTTATGATTTACAGTGCTATGGGATGGGAAGAGAGATCAAGACTTTGTTCTGTAAGTCCAAGAAAGACCATAGGATTGCAAAGTCTAAGTATCTTTTACAGCTCAGTTGCATAGGCCATGAAGAAGCTTCCTACATTACACCCTTATTGTAAAGGCGATCACCCCTTCTCAGACAGTAGCAGTGTAATCACTAGAAATTACAGGTCTGTGTAATCAAAGAAATGGTACTGAGCTGTGAACTGTAATGATTCAGCAGGGGAACTGCTCCAACTGCTTCAACCCACCACACCCAAATACTGGACTCTTTGCCCTGTACGGTTTCAAAATACTGTTTTCCCTTGGCATATTGAAGTATCTTTAAATTAGGCAAGGTGCATTACCTTATTACAAGTGCTTTATGTAGAGGTCCCTCTGCTCTCCCTGTCTAATGAAGGTGTAACAATAATTTTTACTTCTAAAAGTAAAACATTTAGGATATTTTTGTCATAATTCATCAAAGCCCTCATTACAAATACAACAATTTCAATGGCATAATAGTTAACATACTGAAATTAAGAATGAAGGCTTCAGTGAGATCTGCATGTCAAATCTAGAAACATTTGCTTTTTAAAAAAACAGGAGATTTTTACACAGATGCTCAGTAATGAAGGAAAATTACAATAGCTAGAATGTTTTGTGTAAACACAGGCTAGATTTCTAGTTCTTCCTGTCTTCTTTCATTTAATTCTGTTCTCATGAATCACACAGTAAGGTGTCATCAAATTTTCGACTTCTTTTACATATAGGCATTTCTACAGTTTGATATATTCTGTTCCAGGTATTCTAAGAAGACAGCTACACCTATCCATATTTCATATTAACCTCCTGAACAGAGAGGGTTTTGTCATATGTGATTTCTAAAGCATTACATTAAGGTCTTGCTTTACAGATTACAGGCTATTCATATCCTGTTAGCATTCTCAGATCAAATAAAACTGGTGTTATGAAATGTAAAGTGATATATCTGCAAAGACATGAGTATAATCTCTGGGATTTCTGTGAAGGCAGAGGTTTGAGGTATTTCTCTCACACAAGTTCGGTATTGCTAAAATTTCTCCATTTCCAGTAGTTTTTTCTAGTGTTCATTTACAGAAGTAACATGACAGTGAGGGATGTTTTCCCTCTTCAATACATAAGAAAATAGAATACTGTTTCCAAGATGGTAGTATTAAAGCAGTCAAGTGAGAAATGCCTGAAATTGTATCCATTTTAAAGATTGGTTGTTCCTATTATGTGGTTTATTACCTCTTTCACTTTTAAGGTTTTGAACTTCTGCAACTGGCGAAAATGAGGGGTAGGAAAATTCACAAAAAAATACTAAAATCTGCAAATATTTTGCCTCTTTTTGAAAATTGGTCTCATCTTAAATCTAGCATTATTGCCATCCACAGATATATGGTGATAAAACCTCGTTGATGCTGGATTCCTTCAGGAACTTACATGGATTTTGTCTGCATCACATAAATCCGTAAAACATATAGATGCCATGTATTTATTGATCCAAGTGACAGCTCTACAGCCATAAGTGGAGTTCTGCACCAGAGATCTTCACCACCCCTCACTTCTCATTATAATTCCTCTCCCATTTTAGACAGAACAGGCTGGTTCTGGTTTCCTATGAAGCAAATAATTCTCCATGTTTTGTGTTCCACATGGCAAGCATTTGGTCCTCTCTATTATGGAAGTAATATACAGTCCTTGGTCTGAAATAGTGTGCTTTAAATCTTTTCAGAGGTCCAAAATAAGTGAAGTGGATCTTCTAGTGTTTTGTTTATTTCTTTGTTTGTTTCTTTGTTTGTTTTAGCTGCTTGCTAGTTGACTAAGTCCAACTAATAACTGCTAATGAGAATAAACTCAGGATTTAATTTGCTTGTGCAAGGCTTCAATAAATACCAACATTCCCATTATCTCCCAAGATAGAATGATAGATAGTAGATAGAATAGATAGACTGATAGAATGTAGAAACCAGAATTTTAAAATTCATTAAGAATATTTTTGAGAATTTCTTTATTCTCATGTCAGCACCCAATTCGTGAGCATGCTTTACAAGTGGAAGTGCATATGGTGAGCAACAAGCAATGTGATACCTAAAAAATTAATCAGACTTCATTCTACAAGGTATCAATGAATTTCATGGATTTATGTAAGGCGGACAAAAGCCACGTAAGTTCCTGAAGGAATCCAGCATCATCAAAATTTTATCACAACTGAGATATGATCCAGGGGTTAAATGGTCAATTATATGCTGAAACAGCCCACTGGGCAATTTTCCGGTCAGATATCCAGTCACCATAGCTGAAGCCCAGTGAAATTTACACCATGTCCACAGAATGTAAAATGACTGCAAGAAATCTCATATCTCAAGGCAACAAAAACAGACTATCTGATCAGGATTGCCCATAGTTTTCTCTGCAAAACCATGTCTTTATTTGTGTTATCCAAACTTGCAGGTGAATTATTTCTTTGCTTGAGACCAAACTTGATATAAACAGTTAGTTTACAAATTAGTGAATGGGAATCTTTGAGAACCTGCCCTTGAGGGTAAAGGAAAACAAGCAGAGTAAACAGAGCTGACATCTGTTCAGAATCTTCAAGGACTTTTTCTTCAGAGTAAAAAAGCCCTCTTTCCCATGCGTAAGAAATTGGGCAAGGAGGGCAGGGGATAGGCAGGTGTCAGAAAGACCATCCTAATCAAAGTATAAGAAAGAAATGTACATGCAGTGGAATCAGTGGCATGTATTCTGGGAATAATGCAGGGATGATGCCTGGGTGTAAACGGATTGGATCACATAAGCACAACTGGAGCTGGATTGGCAGCGAATGGAAAAAAAAATTAGGAAGGGCTTCTACAAGTACATTGGCCTGAAAAGGATGATCGAAGAAAATATACTCTTCCCAAAAAATAAGACAGGAGAGATGGTGACAACTGACATTAACACTGTGCAGGGGACAATTTCCCCTCCATAAGCTGCTGGGAGCTTGGGGGTCCCCCATGAATGCTTTGTCCCGCCCCCAGGGGAGCCAGGCCAGGCATGTAGGGGACTTTACTGCCCCAGTTTTAACATTAGGTCAATGCAGAGGAAAAAAACACTCACTGTAAACTCAGACGTGATTCATACTCAAAAACATTTTTGACCAGTTTTCCATAGCAATCTCCTTTCCCCTCATGTCTCAAGCCCTTGAGTCTTTAGATGGAGACTGGGAGGGGGGGATGAAGTCCCTCCCATTGCTGCAGATCAGGCTCAAATCTGAAAGCCTGGAGAGGTTTTTCAATAATGATGCTTATAAGGAAGACAGAGAGAGGATTTTTACTAAGGCCTGCCTGTAAAGACAGGACAAGGAGAAATGGCTTTAAGGTGAAGGAGGTAGGTTTAGATTAGATATAAGGAAGATTTTTTTTATTATTATTATGAGTGTGGTGAGACACTGGAACAGGTCACCCAGAATAGTTGTGGATATCTCATCCCAGGAAGTGTTCAAGGTCAAGCTGTATGAGGCTTTGAACAACACGGTTTAGTGAAATAT
Organism: Hippolais icterina; assembly: GCA_013400075.1. Taxonomy (NCBI): domain Eukaryota; kingdom Metazoa; phylum Chordata; class Aves; order Passeriformes; family Sylviidae; genus Hippolais; species Hippolais icterina. The sequence goes on from VWYN01012491.1 coordinate 71,556, forward strand.
ACATGTCTTTAAAGGCCCTTTCCAACCCAAACCATTCTATGATTCTACATTACTATGAGCTTTTATCCTTATAGCAACATTGCATTTTGTATATAGTTAATATGGCACATAGGAACAGTCAATATCTTGTTTAGGGTCATTATGAAATTATTAGGGGAGGCAAATGAAAAATTAGCTCTCTTGCAGCACTGTTGGTCATTCTGGAGATGGTCCCAGCAATGAGGTTGTGTTCTTTTGTGTTCTCCCAGCTCTTAAATCAGGATTATATATTTAGCCAGTCACCTTAGGTGACTGGTTTCCTCCTTCTTCCCCATGCCAGATACCTCTTAATAGTTTTGTTCCAAGACTACCCCACGTGCTTTCCAGCATAGGCAACTATGCAGCAAATCAGAGCAAGGGACAAACTTGGTAGAAAAATAACCTCTTATTTGAATAGATATTTTTTTGGTTTGTTACATAGCCAGACACAATCACAAAGGTGGTAACATTTGGCCAGAGAAACACTTAACTACATTACCTGTCAGTAAGTTCTCAAAAAACTGCTGCAGGCCTTTCAATGGGAGCCTGCATTTGACCATCACCTTGCTGGAAATCCTGATGTTATTACCACAGAAAGCAAAATACTTGATGTAATATTCACATATACTAGAAAGGAAGTGCATAAATATTGTGTATTTCCTATCTATTATGAGTGAAAGCAATGAAAGAGAGCCTGCATTATATAGACCTACATAAAGAAAGGGGCTGTTTAGAAAATCCATTGTGTTTTGCTTTAGTATCTTGTGCTCTGTTCAGCTATTTCCTAGCTCCCCTCACTGTGTCATAGATAACGTATATCTTAAAGCCACATTTACAGCAGAACTGGTGTAATCTCTGCTACTCACAGAACACCAAGCATTAACAGTGAAAATGCATCTTCATTCCAACTCAGCTACTGACTTACAGAATCATAGAATCCTATAACTTGAAAAAGACTTCTAAGATTACAGTCAAACTGTTGTAGTGCTGCCAAGTCCACCACTAATCCATGTCCCTGAGTACCACATCTACACATATTTTAAATACCTGCAGAAATGGTGACTCAACCATGTCCCAGGGCAGCCTGTTCAAAAACTCAGCTCACGAAATATTTCCTATTATCCAATCTAAACCTCCACTGATGCATGGCAAGAGACCATTTCCTCTTGTCCTAACTCATCAAAGATTGTACCTGTCCAAAACATGAACAGCCACTTTCTCCAGAAGAATGCTGCCAAAGGTGTCCTGGTTCTAACCAGGACATGGTTAATTTTTGCAGTTAGAAGGAGGTAGGTTATTCTATACTATCTCATATCATTATCAGGGGTGGGGAGAAAGGACACTTTTCTGTGGAGAAGAGGTTCCTTCTGATATGGAAAACATGGTGGAGGAAGGGAAGCCATCTAGGTAATTGGTTACTGTTGCAGGCTTTCCTTGTGAATCCTTTCTTTTCTTATACATTTTGTCATTAGTTTTGTTGATGTTACTGTTTGTTCTCTTATCACATTACTCTAATCTCAACCCATGATCTCTGCCTTTGGTGCCTCCAGCTGGGCAGGAGTGGGCAGGAAGCAGAAGCAGTGTGTGGTTTTAGCAGGAATTTAATTGCAGAATACCATTCCCATGACAAAAGGCTCTAATAAAGTCCAGGCAGACAACATCCACAACCTTTTACACATTCATTGAGCAGGTCACTTGCCATAAAAGACAACCAAATTGATCAAGTAGGACCTGCCTTTCACAAACCCCTGCTGACTGGGCCTGATTTCCTCATTGGCCTGCATATGCTATGTGATGGCACTAAGGACAATCAGCTCTATGATCTTCCTTGGGCTGGAGCTCACACCTACAGGTCTGCAGTTCTCTGGGGTATCATTCTGTCACTTCTTATAGATGGATGTCACATTTTCTAACTTCCAGTCAACTGAGACCCTCCTCATTAGCCAGGGCTGCTAGTAAATGATTGAAAGTGGCTTGGCTTCTGATGGCTTCCTCTGGTAACTCAGTGGATCCCATCTGGCCCCATAGACCTGTGTGCATCTAAGTAAAGCAGCAGGTCACTAACTGTGTCCTCCTGGATTATGGGGAATTCATTCTGCTCGTTGTTTCTATCTTCCAGCTCAGAGGGCTGAGTATCCTGAGAATAACAGGTCTGACTATTAAAGACTGATACAGAGAAGGCATGAAGTACCCCAGTCTTTTCCTCATTCTTTGCTGCAATGTTTCCCCAGCATCCAATGATGAGGGATTGAGATTCTCCTTGGTCCTCCTTCCATTCTAATGTATTTGTAAAAACATTTTTTGTAATCTGTTACAGCAGTGGCCAAATCAATTTCTAGCTGGGGTTTTACCTACTAATTTGCTCCCTTCATAACCTAACTGTTGCAGCCACGGAGCCTGTGAGGCCTCCCTGGCGGTCAGTGGCCTAAGATAAGAAAATGCTATGTCATGATGAGTGGCCAAAAAGAAACCCCTTGGCGCCCACGGACCCCTCTTATCTCTCTGTAAGATCACAGGTCACATTGTACCCCAGCTTACCCTATTGGTCCACTTTTCAAAACCCCTCCCCCTTATATAAACCCCAAATCTTGCCCTGCTAAGGCAGAAGAGCTGTCCCTGGACACCTTCGCAGAGAATGCCAATAAAGGAGACCTCTGAGGAAATCTACACGGCTTTTCTCCTCTCTCTCCCTGTGTCTGCCAGGGCACTTAGCAAGCAAAAGCTGAATGTCACTGCAAGCTGAAATTCACTGCCATTAAGAGCTGAATTCACTGATAGCTGCTTGCTAAGTTTGCCTGAGGCTGGATACCTTGCCGAAGTGTCGGGTTGAGTGGTTCCTAACAGCACCATTCTATCCGGGACTCCTACAGCTCAGGTCGGACGATCCTGAAGATCCAGGCCTCCATCCCTAACAATATCCTTGTAGTTGTCCTGAATTCCTGCTCCTTCTTCCAAAGCTAGTAAATCCTCTCTTTTCGCCTGAGTTCCTATGACAGTTTTCCATTCCTTTAAACCAGTTTTCTTCTCCACCATCTCATCTTTCAGCACATGGGGACAAGTGTGCTCTTGTGCCTGTGAGATTTTCTTTTTGAAGAATGTCCAGTCTTCCTGGAACCTTTTGTTATTAAGGACTGCCTCCCAACTGATTCTTTCAACCACCATCCTGGACAGGCCAAAATATGGCCTCCAGAAGTCCAAGACAGTGGCTTTGCTGATCTCTCTCCTTCTCTGAGAATCAAAAACTATCATTTTGGGTTGCTGGCCTAAGCTTGCCACCACATCACCCACCAATCTAGTAATGACAGTAGGTGTAGTGGAGCATCTTACCTGGCCGGCTCCCTCACACGCTGCATCAGAAAGATATCTTCCACACACTCCAGGAACATCCTAGACCACTTCCTCTCTGATCTATTGTCTGTTTCTGGCAGATATCTGGGGAGTTGAAGTCCCCCGCAAGAACAAAAGCCAGCAACCTCAAGACTCCCACCTGTTTACAGAATATTTCATCTACCTCTTCATTCTGGTTGGATGGTCTCTAACAGAGGCTCACTAGGATATCTGTTTTGTTGGTCTTCCTTGCCTATAAACATTAGACCTTACTATTAATATCATTAAGTTCTAGAATATCAAAACATTACCTGACAAACAGGGCTACCCTACCAATTCTCAGTCATTGTCTGTCACTTCTGAAGCATTACTGCAGCACTTCAGTTGTGCGAGTCATCTTACCCTGTTTCCATGAGGGCAGCTATGTCAATGACTTCCAGCTCCTCCTGTTCATTGTCTGTGCTGTGTGCATTGGTCTAGATGCACTTCAGTTGAGCTATCAGTCCTGTCACTTTGGAGGAGGGAGAAGCCCTAACTGTGGTGTGAATATAAATTTAAATCTGTGCCATCTTGATCTAGTCTTTCTATCAGCTACTAGGATACAACAAAAGAACACCACAGGAAAAGGTAAAAAAATATTTTTCTTAAGGTAACATTTTTATATTTTTCTTTTTTCTGGCAGGGTGAAGTTTCTGACATAGTCAGGATTCTCTCAGACACCAGTGATTTGCATGATTCTAGAAACTCAGTTTCTCTGTTTGGTTAGAAGAATATGGTGCTGTGCTCTCTGAGCTTGTAAGTGTTTTTACTTGGAAGTTTTATGTTGTGCTCTCATGAGCCTCCATAAATAAGACTCTAGAAGCCCATTTTCATCATTTGAGTCATTTTAACAGAATATTGAACAAAGCATTATCTCCTCAAACAGAACTGCTACATAATATATTTATGGATTTAAAAACTGATACATGCTCCTATTGTATGGATTTATGTCCTTGAAAAAGAAAGACCTAATGGATGTAATTTATAGTAAGTATGTGAGATTGACACCCTTGTTTATTGATGGCAATAATCTATTAATATTTGAAATACAGTTCTATTCCTATTATTTATACATCCTTTAGAACTTTTTTCTGTGATGGTTTATCAGTAACCTCTCCACATGTCTACTAATTACATTTTTACAATAATATATTTTAAGGCTATACTGTATTTGTCTCCCACTTTGAAATTCGTGGACAACCATAAATTCAGAACCTTAATACAGTGTTTTAATGTTTCTTAAGAGAGCAGAGCAGGTGTAGGAAAACCTCCTATTCAAAAAAACCAAATAAATATGAAGCAAGGAATCAAAGGATTTTAAAGCCATATCAGACTCTTCACAGGGGGTGGAGGGAAGAGTAAAAGAGTACAATACACATTCTAGCTGCATATATGTCTTGAGGCAAGATACCTACACCATTTTTTTCATCTTGCTCAGGTCAAAGTGCATAACACTAGTATAAAATCAGAACTCCTTCTTGGCGTATCTGTCTTATAGATATGCTTAAGCAGGATTTATAGCCAGAATCTGAGGTGAATGCATCCACATCTGAATTTCCATTCAGATGAAAAAATGAGGCTAGGAAAGGTATATTAACCCTCCTGTTTGACCTGAAATTTTGTAAGACATTATTGATTCTGTTTCTAAACTTGAGTAGAATCGTCCAACTGCCACAAAAGCATACAAGGAAGAGTCTTTTGATAAATCCTGTCCAATTGAATGTTGTAACCACATTTCTTACACATAGACTCTGACCAAAGTTTTTTCACTGCTTTCTCTCAAAATGTAGCCAGAAGAGGCCACCTCATTTTTGTAATAAGCCAGCAAATACAGCAGTCATATAGGCAGCAGAGAATCAGTTTGTAAGCCTCATCTGATGAGATTCAAGCCATGAAAGCACCCAACCAACCCATACATCATCAGAAAAAATATAGAGAAAACTAGGAATATGAACTGACATCTCCTACAAGCTTGAAAAGTAAGCTACCTCTTTTGGTCTGAGAAATTTTATACTTTCTAGCAAATCATGATTGCAGGAGAGAAGAGCTTGTTGGAGACAGGCAAAAAGTTGACAAGCGCAGGTTGAAGACCTGTACAAGCAAACCTGTCTAGTGCTTTAAAAGCAAGTGTTAGAACCCTGGAAACTGAGAATTTCAGGCTTTCTGTTCTAAAAGGCACTGATCCTCCAGCAAGCACTACATTTGACCAGAGGCCATAGAACAGGCTTCCAAGGTTGAGTGATAGCACTGGGGTTGCAGGTGTGTAGTTTGAATAGAAGTGTGTGATATCACAGGGTGTAAAACATAGAGTTTAAGATTTTAGTATATAGTAATGTGTATAAAGCAATATAGAGGACTTAGGGCATTGGCTAAGTTCTTCTTCTTTCACTTTCTTCTTCATGGGTTTGGTTGGGTTTTTTCTAATTGGGTGAAAAAGGTCAGAATTGCCAGCCTTGGATGGTCATTATTGAGACAAAAAATATAAATAATACAGGTGTCACCCCGTTATTGGGTCAAAAATATAAATAATATAGGTGAAAATCGTTATTGAATAATTTATGCTTAAATAACCTTGGGAAGAGTTAGAGACTCCATTTTCTACCTTGCCAGTCAGAGCTCAC
>VWYN01012491.1:80071-96508 GCA_013400075.1 Hippolais icterina
TTAGGGTTGGACTTGATGATCCTGGAGGTCTCTTCCAACTTAATGATGCTGTGATTCTGTGCAATTCTGTGATCACAGAATCACAGTAGTGCCACTTTTTGGATCCATATATAAGTACCGCAAATCAAAAAGACATTTCATGAAATTACAGTTTGAGGAAACCTTGTTTCAGCCTGTTTTGGTTTGGGTTTTTTGGTTTGGTATTTTGGGGGTTTTTTTTAACTTATTTTAAGAGGATTCATGCTTCCTAGGTTTTGAAGAGATCTCCTTATATGGGAGCAAAGGAGGTTTCATAGAACAAAAAGGGGAGAGGTGATCTATGTGTGTCAATAAAATTATGGAATCAATAGGAAAGATTAGGGAACCATTTATAGGAAATTCCTACTAATTGTAGAAAACTTGCAACAACCTTTTTCATACAAAACATTACCTTGCTTCTTAGGTAAGCCATGGTAATTAAACACAATGAGATCACTGGGACCAGAATCACAATGATCAGAGTTAGAAGAATCTCATAACAGGGTAAAGGGCACACTGCTTTGATTTTTAGATTCTTTTGACTAAATATTTTAAAAGCTTTCTCCTGAAGTTCAAGCCAAGAGTAAATGCCATTGTTGATGTCTTTATAAGTTTCACTGTATATGAGTTTCATTGTTATTGAGCACTGCTTCAAGAACTTGTTTTTGAAATTACACTATGAAGATGAAACATCTCAACTTTTATTATCAAAAATTATAATGCTATATGGGGTAGATTACTGTAGGGAAGACGTAGATTTACCTTAAGTACTGCTTGTCTTAGCTGTTGTCATTAGATTAAAATATGCAGCTGAGGATGAGTCAAAATCAAAGCAATCAAGCCTATTGCTCTTGATGTAGAATGGAAACAAAACCCACATTGGAATTTTGAATGATCACTGTAAAGTTAGAAGAAAGTGTAGGATGAACATCTCTTGAACTACACGTGGTTTAGAATCCCGGTCAAGTTTCAGATCAGTATTTTATATCAACATTTAGATGATACATTTAGACTATTTCAACAATATTGCAACTCCTTTAACATCTAAGATTAAGGGAACCTATAAATTAACCCGACTACTAAGGGTGCCTTTAAACAAGTGACATCTGTATATGGAGAAAAGCCCTGCCCTTGCTTTTTGTACAGATTTGCTGAGGAACAAGTGAGTGGGTGGTTGCAAGAACACAACTCTTCTCTGCTCATCCAAACCAGTTTTTAATTGACAAGGGAGACAAAGCTTTCTGCTTTCTGGTTGCTGGTTTAGGTCCTCTGCACAAACTCTAAAGCTAAAAAAACCCCCTCAAACCCAAACCAAAACCCAAAACTAGAACCCAATGCACATAACCCCCAAAACTCTAAACAGCATCACCACCAATTAAAAAAAAATTCCACAAAATCACAAAAAACCCAAACAAAACTCTCACAAAAATTTGCAACCCAAAGCCAGCACCCTATAATTTTAAATCTGTAGATTTTGTTCTGTTTGTGAAACTGGGAAAGAAAAGAACTAGTTTAGGACTGATGTTTGCACTGCAGAAATTCTAGTCTCTATTCTCTAAATTATTTCTGTTTGCATTGGTTTGTTTTTTGTTCTATTGTTTGGGCAATGCGTGTTCAATTATTTATTTCTTTATTTCCTAGAAGCACTAAAGAGAATCTGGGTGTAAGTAAATTGGATTATCCAAGACATTTAAAAATTTACAGCCATTTTTTTATGAGTGGGTTTTGCACTTATAGTTTAAATTACTGGAAGCTGCATATGGTGGACATCTTTTCAAATGAAGTCATTATCATCTGTATACTCAAGAAGATAACAGTCTTCAGAAAACAGAGGGACAGTCCCTCCAAAAATCCCTTTTACCATAAAATTGCTATGGACTTTTTCTGTTTGGGTAAAGCAGGAAATAGTATTACACACTCTGGATCACCATCTGCTGGTACCTGACTAATTCTTTATTCACCAGAGCAATTACTTCTTCTCAGTGAGCAGCTTTGTATTTTCTGTGATTTGGAGTCTTAAGGGGATGAGGGAATCACAGCTGAGGGGAGAGTTCCTGTTTTACTAGAAAGTGGAGAAGCTGACTAAATTGAAAAAAAAAGACTGTATTTCACAGAAATGTTCCTGTCACCCACAGCAAATACATTACACAGCTCTCTCGGTTTTTACAGCTCGCTCTTGGAATGCATCAGTACCTTGGAATGCATCAGTACCTTGGAATGCACAGCTCAGGACCTGTAACAACCCATGCAACCCTGAGCAAGAGGGGCTTGGCTACATAGACTTATTGGGAGGGCAGCAAGAAAAGAATATATGAGATACTGGGGTATAAATATAGAATGGGTCTAAATAAGTTACATGTGTTTGTCTCACAATGGCCATTGTCATTACAGTTCCAGTATGAAGCAATAATCCATTTTCCAGAAGTGGTGCCTTGGGAGACAACAGCAATCACTGTTTCTGTGTTGTCCTTCCAGTATCCCCAATATTGACCTGTCTACAAAAAAGAGTTGGCTAGGAGTTTCCATGGGAAATGGATTTTCATATAATTTTTTAAACTGTACATGGTGAAAACTAAAATATTTCATGAACAGAATTGAACAAAACAGAGCCCAACAATACAGGGGGGCTGTATCCTCTCTGGATCCTACCAGCTAGCTCAGGGAAAGTGCTGGAACCACCATGGGCTGCAGTTGCAGAAAGGTATCATGCTCCTACTAGGAATCCAGAGCTGGAGAGAGCATCAACTATAGGTTTCAGAGCAGCTAACTTCTCCTTTGGAGACTCATAGCCAAGTCTTTAAATTCAGAATGATATTCCCAAAGGAAATAATAAAAGACCTCTACAACTATACCCTAAATAAATGATTTTAATCACTGCTAACTAAAGGTCCTAAAATTCTTCATCCCGCTAAAAATGCAGGAAAATTGATTTACTTTTTCCAAAGAGAAGAGAATATTATTTGAAATTTCCATGGAAGAGAATTTCAGTTGCCAGAGTGTTCGGAGCAAAATTACTCAGTGTATTGCTGTCTTCCTAAATCCAGCAATTGCTAGTCATTCCTTTGGGAAACGAAAAAGGGGCCAAAGCTTTCTTCTCTCTCCAAACACTTGTGCGCACACACACACACGCACGCACACACACACACACACACACATCTTAATGTCTCCTGGAGGCATAGTGACTTCAACAAATGTATTCAATGGGTCCTGTAACTTTTGAATTCTGGTTAGTTCAATTCCCAGCTCCCAGCAGTACTGCTTCACTTAGCATAAATTATTAATTTATTACTAAGAATTTCAAGGGGATGAGGAATAACTCAGCTTGATAAAAACAACTACCAGAAGGAGACTGAACTTCCCATGTAGTCAGAGGAGAAAATTTCTATTCATTGCTTTTCAAATGAAAACATGCGGAAGGATGACCCAACTGGACATGAAAATCCCCCAGCCTCATCACTAAAATTATTACTAAGTGGATCAGGTTTGTAAAAGCAAGCAATACTAAATATATACTGCTTTATATCAACTAAAGACCTCTCTTAGCATTTGAGGGAAACTGAGTTGTTTTCTAGTGTGATATTTTTAAAAATTCAGATGTAATTTTTTAAGACAAAAATCCAGAGTTTTCAGCATCATGACAAAAGCCATAATATAACATGAATATATTGCATACTGTAAAAACTATCTCCTGAGACCAACAGATTCTTTCCTCTGAAACAAGCAGGAAAAGCAGAACTGAAACTGGGAGAAGGGGGATATTTTTATTCTAATTAAGTGTAAAAAGCTGATTGCATGAAGGAAAGAAAATATCTACCGAGAACTCTTCACTACTCAGTTTTACTGGAGCATCAGAATGTAGCTTTTACTAGTGGCACCACTTTAATCTGATGTTCACATGTGCAGAAAACAAAAAAACAGACAAAACCAAACCAAAACTGAAACACAAGCATTTACATAAATTTTGTTTGATAAGAAGGTAGGTTTGATACAAATTTCAGAACACAGATAGGGTTGAAATTAGTATTTGTATATATGTGCTAAAGTAGTTTGTACATTCCTGTTCACCATAGTCCTTGTACTGAGCTGGGGTGCACTTGCCAACTCCCCCAGATGGTTTTGACAACTTTCTACTTATGCCATTTCTGTGCAGCATTAGAAGGGGATTGGTTTGGTCATCTGTACAGCCTAGCCACTCTCAGATAATCGCTTCCAAAAACATCATCAGTGGTGAATCAGCAAGAATCTTGATAGGAGGCTGCTCATTACACCTGGGGACTGTTCTCTCCTACTCACCTGTTTAGACATATTCTACAGCACCTGGAAATTGACAAGTACTTCAACGACTGCAGAAGAATTGTAGCCCCCTGAAGTCAATAATTTTTGGAGGCTAATGCTGTCATAACAATCCTGCATTCACTTTTAATCAATAAAAACCAGATCAATGTTATTAGCTGCACTGTGATAGATTTCATATCTGTTTATGTAACTTTTGTCCTGAGATCAAACAAAGAGAGTCACTGATAGCTCCCAAGGCAGAAAGTCAACAATAGCTAGGAAAATGAAATAGTTAAAGGAAAATAGTTTTTGACAGCTGTGGAATTAGGACTGAAGAGATTAAATCATATTTATTGTCCTTCCACTCCTCTTCTGTTTCTCCCTTCTGCCCTGTGCCCCCTTCCCAAAATGCTTACAGCTCTCTGGAGACTGTATTGAGCAAAGCTAATGGAGTCATCGGTGCAAGAACCCAGAGCAAATACTGCCATCAAGTGTCCAACAGACATGCTTGCAGTGCAGACTCTTCCATCTACATCTGCCCATGGAGATGAGGATGTTAACACACACTCCAGCCATTGGTGGTAGATGCTTATATACAATTCTCTCTGGTACAACATCAAACGCTTAACAAATCTGAATGTACAGGTCAATGCAAACCCATCCTCCTGGGGACAAACAGAGATGCATTAGAGTCTAAAAAGTGTAGCCAGGGTGGGAAATTATTCTCCCCATGTCTGGGCTTCTGCAGCTGCTCAGTCTATTCCATTTCCTGGAATGCCCTCAAAATTGGCTTTAAATATTTTCTCTTGGCTCAGAACTTAGGTGTGCTGACAAGAGCTTCAGGAGAAAGCACACTTAAACGTGGGATCACTGCTGGCACCCTCATGGTCTGCCACTAATGTGAGTGCATCAGTCAATGCACTGACCACAGTGCAACAACATCCTACAACATTCAGAAAGATCTCCCAGCCCACTGGGCACACGCAGGGCAGTGCCCATCCAAAGGCAGGAACCAGCTCCTGAGCCTTATCCCTTCTTTCCTCCTACTGAGTGATGACACCACACTGCCTGGCCCTCTGACTCACTGGCAGCAAACCCATTTCCCCGCTTTATCTTTTGATCTTACTGCTCAATTTCGACAAAATCTAACTGAATGTATGTAGGTTTTGATAACTGGTGATTTTCAGTGAAAAAGAGAGACTCTAGCTGAGTTTTATTCTTATTAATCTTGTGAGATGGCTGATTCATAAAAATAGCAGGGAACAGATGGCTTCTCATAAAAAATATTTATACTTCAGTTTTTCACTGTTTATTATTTTAAGCAGGTAATGTACAAAGAGTCCTTTGCAGTCATCAAAAAAAAAAAAAATTGTGGGTCCTCTGAACATGTTAATTTTCACTCTGCAACTTACTATATGAACAATGTAACTAAAAGTTTTGAGGGAATTGAGTTGAAACAACAACAATCAGCACAAAAAGCAGGAGCAGGAAGATTTTCTGGTTAAACTGTCTTCAGAGACGCCTGAAGGAGACTGATGGTGAGCAGAAATTGTGCAGCTTCTTGAATCTTAGGAAGCACCGGGGCAGGTTGTAGGAAACTGAAAGGCAGAGAAAGAGACTAAAGAAATGGTGAAATTAAAGGACTAGGAAAGCCAACTGAACTTATGAGGGATTTACAATAAATAAAGGTGTAGATTAAAGCAGAAAAATTACTATATGGAAGAACCAAGGTAAAAACACAGAAGAGATTAAATAGAATACATAGCTTGAATATTACATATGGCATAAAGCTGAAGACTAAAAGCCTGAATATGACATCAGAAGATAATCAGATAATCGATGTCTCTAAATGGAATTCAAGACTCTTAACAAGAATATAATTTTGTAGGTAGCAGTGGGTTAAATATTCTGTGTGTATTCATTATCAGCATGATAGTAATTAGTACTGGCCATAGTTGAGCTTTGGGAGACAAAGAGAGAAAATCCTTACTTAGGAAGGCTAGATATAAAATTTAGGAGTGATTTAATGTAAGTGTTGAAAAAAGGAAGATTACAGTTAATCCAAGTGGTACAGACACCACAGCAAAACAGAATGTGGGATTTCAGTGTCACCAGAGGATGTAGGCAGGGAGTTGGCTGTTCCTATCTCTTCACAGAGGATCTGGGACCAAGGATGACCTCTCCATTTGGGAGCTCTCACAAGCAGCAGGGGAATCTAGCACTGTCTTTCAAGTCAAAATTTGTCTTCTGGCAGGAAAACTGATATGAATGTACAATAAAGAATGCATCTATCAGCATGCATGGACCAGATACTTCTTTTCTGTTATTTCCTATGGGATTCTGGGTATACGTATAAATAATTACATATGAGAAATAGAAAGAATAATGCTTACATTCACTATTCAGATCTGAAAGTCAGCTCAAAAGACCAGTGCTTGCTAACACTGTCACTTTAGGATAAACAGAGACTTCCTGCTCTGACAGTCTCTGGTGTGTGGCCTATCTAGAGAACACCACATACATATTGTATTTCTGCTACCAACAAATGTTACTCCTCTGCTTAAAATTAAATAATTTTTTAGCGCTTGTTTCTCCTTTCTAAGAAAGAAAGAGGTCAGGAACTGCACCTAACCCTTCATAGTTTTACACATCAATCACTATGAGGACAGTAATATGACTCCCGCACAGTGTGGTTTGGTGCTGCCTAACAATTAATCTTATATACATTTGGTGCAAGACAGTCCTGCAAGGTAATTTGCTTCCAGTGGAATTTTCGAATATATTTTAAAGCACTTAAGCATAAAGCTTTGTAAAATGAATAATCCATCATAAATAATTAGAGCTGTCCTTAGAGGACTGGGACAGTTAGTCAGAAACAGATGTGTTGTGTTTATCTTACTGGTTAGATGGCCAGAAGAGTCAGCTTTTCTGATAGGGGGTCTGACTTGGATGGTACTTAGCAGCTCCAGAGGGTGACAATGGACAGCCTGTTTAATGTGAAAGAGTCCACAAAGAAAGGCAAGAATCGAAAAAGAAGTAGCCAGTACTTTTTCAGTGGTTAAAAGGAGATATGACAAGCTATTTATTTTTTCTCCCCATGTGGCATTCACTATTCAACTGGCAATTGCTAGTTTTCTGCAATTTCTTTTCTCTCATTATGCTCTGACCCCGGTTCCATAATTAACTAGAACATCTTACCCTCTGTTTGCAATTCCTTCCTGCTTTTGAGCTAATTATGTACTTTTTAGTCCAATGGTAAACCATTTTTCCCCTTCACCACTTTTTAAGCTAGGTTTGACTCCTCATACTGAATATGCCTGACTCTCTCTACTGTGTTGTATTTCGGTACACAACAAAGGTTTAGAAATGGATCCTGGTTAGAGTTTGACTTTCTTCATGGTACTCTCTCACCTACCTCTTAAAATGGTCTCGTGTATTCACCAATAACATTCAAGGATCCCACAGACCTATACAGGATGAAACATATGGATAAAGATATGTAGAGAAATTGCAATAAGATCTGTATAAGGTCTGCCAAAATTCCAAGGAACTATATGGGGAATAAGAAGACTGAAGTAAACAGGATCCTCTGTGTAGAAGTGCGTATGTATCACCAAATTTCAAAAGTGTTTTTAGTTCAAACTAGATAAACAAGAGTAGATTAAAAAGTAGTAGATAAAAAAGAGTAGCCAAATCTTCTGCAACAACATCGTGTCATGAATCTTTGGATCTACGTCACATAAATCTGCTAGAGAGCACTCTGTTTTGAAAAAGCTGAAAGAAAAATTACACTAGTGATAGGGTGAAGTGAGATAGATTACGTTTTTTCTGTCAGCAACCTAATGAAAAAACGTCTTTGCATTATGTTCTGTCAGTTTTATGAACAGGTTACTCTATCAAGCAGTATATTTAAAAAAATTCAAAAGGTCATTAGGTTAGGAAATATTTAGCTGAAAGTGTACTAATGAACCAGCAGTACATACAGCCTGCAGTACAGAAACATTATAATAAGCTTTGGAATTTTTTTACAGTGAAACAAGAGCTGCAAAAATGAGACTGCAAATATAAATCTCCCACTAACAGATTAGTTACGCAAGCGCAGGGTGCACTGGCAAAAGGAGGAATAATTTATGGTACTGGTTGTCCAAATCCACTTATGCCGTGTTAAGCCCTTTGCCTTGACAGACAAGATCTAGTTTTGTGTCTCTTGGACCTGAAATGAATATCCCAAATTTCTTAGTGAGAAGTGGGAGATTGCAACTCCTTATACTAAGGCATATTCATATGCCTAAGAATATGTGTTCTTAGGCATAATTCCAGTCTGGCTATCTTGCAAGACGAGTTTGACTGATTCCCAGACAAAGCAAACCGTTCAGGGGGTGGGTGAAATGGTCCTGCTGGGATGACAAAGGGCACAAACGCCTCCAGACTCCAACACTCATAGATTTCAGCTGGAAGAACTGGTCTGGGCAACTCTGTTGAGATTCTGGGGCAACCCAGAGATCCCCCTATTGTTCTCTAAACCAGGTCCTCCCTGAAAGCTATCGGGATGGTAACAGTTTTAGCTGTGTTAACAGTGGTATGTTAAGAGTGATATAAAGCCACTGTTAACCTCTTCCCTTAACACTTCTCAGCTACTGCAAAGGCTTGAACTTCTAACTATGCACTAAAAATTGAAAAGACCATTTTAAATTGTGCTTCTCCCTCCCATGGAGGCAGGAATTTTTAAAAATGCCCTGGAATTCAAACGGAGTGTACATGTTGTCCTTGGTTGCTGTAGTATTTCATAGCCCAGGAATCCATTTTCTATTCTGAAGCATATTTTACTTCGACTTCTGCACCTGGTTGTTATAAACGACAGTTCTCCAATATTCCGTTTTAGAGGTTTATTGGAAAATGACAAAATGAGATCGAAAAGAGACAAGTCCCACAATCAAACGGCAGCTCTGAGCCCGGGTTTCGAGCTGCCGGGTGAACGAAGACCCCAGCCTCTATCACACTGGGTCCCCCATAGTTCACACTAACCATCCCTCAAAGGCTAGTTTTTATAAGGTTTTTAGGCCCTGAGGCTAGTTTTCTGTCCAGTCTGAATATGCAGATAGGATTTCCGTCCACCTGGAGTGAGAGTAGAATAGAATTCCGGGAAATCTGGTCACATCTCTGGATCTGTCTATGAATTATTCCTGAAGTCTTCACTAAACATGTCTATGAATTATTCTTGAGGGTTCTGCCAGACGAACATATCTTGGTTTGGGTTTGGTCTCAGCGAGTGTCAGGATTCTAGGAGTGATCGGATTTTCTGACAGCTGAATCAGTTCTGATGGGCACTAGTGATCGTTATCTAGCACCCTTTTGGCATGGTCCACCTGTCATTGATATGGAGAATACAGGCCTATTGTTCTATGGGCAGGCTGGTTACTTACCCCACCTTTTGGTTTGGGTGCAAGGGGTGCCTTTTAGCACACTTTAATTATAACAGAAAAAAACTCGAATTAAACTACATATTTATAACATGGTCAATAAATGCAAAATACAGATACAAAAAATATTAAAAGGGTGCTTAATCATATATAAGTATTTCAATGAACCAACTTCTTGATATTCAAAGGGTAGGATTCCTTCTTGTAAAAGGTTTTCATGCTTCTATTTCTTTCAAATTGCGTTCAGCACTTGAGAAATGACCTTTAATAGAATCGTGCTGGATGGTCCCATTGCATCAAGCAGAGAGGTGCTGTATCATCTCTAGTGCACCTAGGGAACCAGTATGAGGAAGTGATTTAGCACAGTAACTTAGAATTCAACCTCATTTGTCTTCAAGACTTTATCCTCCACACTGATCTCATTTTGCAAGATTTGATCTTATTGTAGACCTGTGGAATATTAATTCAAAACCTCAGTGTGTGCTTGCCCTGCTTCTAAATCATCCATTCCACTAAAATTTATGTATGTAATTAAAGTAGTATTTTTTTAGTGGAAGTGTATGAGTAGTGTAGTTGCCACTCTCTCAGAGGAAGTATCAGCATCACACAAGCAAAAAGCCCAAAAAAACCTCAATCAGAACAAACAGACAGACAAACGAAAAGTAAAAGCTAATGAGTAAGAAAATTGCTCATAAAGAGCTTGTATTATATAACGTTTCGTATCCTTGGATAGGCCTTGTTACCTGTCCTAGATGAAAAGTACTTCTAGTACTGGTACACTAAATTAAACGTACTCAGAGCAGTGTGCATCCTCTACCTCCTATGACTTTTCTTTTGTGTTCTTAAGGAGCCCCTGACACTAGAGGTGCTGTAAATTACACCATAACCCTTAGCTCTGTTATTCCAAAAACAGAACTGCTGAACTGCCAGTGTGACCAGGTGATGGTTTTTGTAAGAGGAAAGATAGGACCATTTGCTGGCAGTTAAGATAGTCTTACAGAGACTTCAAGGTTAAATCTCTCATCAGTACTGCTGCTTTTCAAATCTAAGGAACTTGGACTGCAAGTGAGGGTACAGTTCTGAGTAAAAATGCTCAACCCTACTGCGATGGTTCCAGCACTATAAAATGTGCTGGTTGCCATTTTTACAGCAGGGCATCTTTGTTGTCTGCATAATGAGTGTCTCCACAGGGTACCACACTGAGCACTGTATATTCAGGGTACATTACATCAGATCCGAATAACAGTGAGTGATTTATCATTAACTGTAATGCATGTAAGTACAGAATTTTTTGTGACCTTCTCTTCATTTCCAAACCAGTGAGGATTCCCACTGACTGGTTTATGCTCCTGCTTATCATCGTCCTCTTGCAGTTCCAAGCTCCAGAAACACTATTAAGTAAAGAAATTAATAATCACATAGAAGAATAAGTTTTGTGTTATGAGTAAAGCTTTTCTTCTAGACAGACATCTAAACACTTTCAGAATTTTTGCTCAGGTTTTTTAGATTTCTGATCTGTCCTCTTTGTCGTCCTTCTGAAATTCTTTATCATAAGAAAAATGTTCATTTGTGCTGCTAGAGCTTGAAAATCGGTACTATACTCGAGCTTATACTGCACGGCTAGGGTATCTCTATTTACTTACATTAAAAAAATAGTGCAAGAAGTAGGTAAGTAGCATTGCTTGGATTGTAACTAACACAAAACATGCATTGAAGAAAAAAACAAACCACCAACTTGTCGGATTCTTACCTCACTTTTAAACAAGTAGTAATAATTTATGTTGGTTTATACCTTTATATGATCTTGAGGGTCTTTTCCAACCTGGTGATTCTGTGATTATACCAGATTGTTTTGTTTTAGGAAGAATACTCTCTGACCTGTACACACATTCACAGACTGAGTGCTAGTTATGAAAGTGTTATCCTGTGATCTTTTGCACTGGTAAAGTAATGCTTTCATGGAGAACCAAATCTCTCAAACAGAACTGTCAGTCACTATGCAGATGGTATAGGACTCCCCATTGCAAGCATTGCAATAGCATCTTCACTGGATTAGATCAGACTCCTGTATTGTGTAGTTGAAATAAATTTTTACAACCCTGGTGATCCTGCTAGGACTCTAGTCCTATAAGCAGGCTAACTACTCTAATAAGGGCATAATAAATTGCTATGGGTTTATTTTAAGTACCTACCAAACGCTTTCTAATGATCTTGGTAGTGGACAAAAGACTATTCGACCTTACTATTCCTACATATGCAGGAACAGTTTCTAGTTGTTATTCAAATTCTCTTATCTATGCACATTTTAGCCCGGAGGAGCTCCCAGAATTACCCAGTTTCTCCACCCAGGATATCCATTGACACATCTCAGTGTGCACCTATCAACTTGTCTCAGCCTCCTATGGGGGCGGCCAGCATAACACTGGGAATCCAGCACTTGGGGAGATCCACTGTCAACTAGGCAGCTGCTTTGAGACAAAGCAAGCTAGGAATTCAGTGAAGTAATTTGTCACGAGTGAGTGCACTCTCTCATCTGTACAAAAACAAGCTGGGAAGTTTCCGTGAAGCAGTACAGACACTCCCAAAGGCACACCTTTGTATACACAGCCCTTGCAAATGCCAGCTAGACTACAACTAGAATTACAAAAAGAATTTGAATTTCTTCCTTATATCACTACTATAAATTAATTTCCCAATAGGGTTGGTCACACCTGCCTTTTGCAGGAAGTGCAACAAGTAATGGTACCTGTAATTCACACTTTCCAGCTCAGAGGTCTGGTTTTCACAACACAAGTGATTGTTTGTCTTGTTGACTCACTGTAGCATTTCATCCCACTGAGCAGGAATTCTGCAGAAAGGCAAAATTATTACAAATGTGAAAAACGAGGTTTACTCCTTTGGTAAAATTTAAAAGTTTAATAAAGGACAATAGGAGACAAAGATAATAAAGTTAAGCTTTTAACATCGGGTGCTTGGCATTTAGCCAAGAGCACACTTGCCATTTCGGAGACACTTTTTATATACTTTTTAAAATTGCATTAGCTTATTGTATATTTATAAATAATTATGCATAGTTAAACTTTTCTCTAAACTGGCTTGCATGTTCTAAGAATTTAGCATGGCTTTTTTGGGGGGGATTGTCTTTTTAGAGCATGTGCATTTTTGGGCTGTGGTTTTAGTTTGGGTTTTTATTTCTTCTAGTTTGGGTTTTGGTTTATACTTTTTTTAGATGGCAGGTGCTGATAGATGGTATAGTAGTAGTAGGGGGTTTTATTATATGTTTATTGGATGTTATTTTAACTAAGAAGGCAGTTTAATTACAAGCATAACTATATTAGTTTTTTTTTTACTATGTTTAAGTTTAGTTAATAGCAGAAATAAAAACTATATCTTGATAGTAAAGTTACTTTAACATTATATATAATAGCATCTATTTTTATATTTCCAAAAAAAGCCAATATTATTATATGTATTTATAACACAAAGTAAAAATAAAAACGTGCCCAGGATTCCTTATTTTTTAACTTTACAGAGGTATTTGCCACAAGGTAAAGCACAACAGTCCTCAATGCCTTTGGCTTTCCTCTGAGAAGTCTTCTCCCTCCTAATTCATTGCTTTTGTTAAACATGCACTTCTTTTGCAGTGTTTCTGTCCTGTGAAGGGGCAACTTTAGTTCAACTGGGAAGTATGAAAATGTTTAATTTCCATTGTCACTTCACGAGGAAGTGAACAAAACAAGAGAAAGGAAGAGAATAAGTCTGCTCAAATTCATACTGATTTCAAAAGATCTCGGAGAGCTGCAAGCCCCAGTAAGAGCTGGAGATTTACTGGGCATGAGTATATGACTAGGAAGAACCAAAACCTGAACTCAGAGCAGAACCTGGGAGAAATGGAGGCAGCATCTGGCCACTCAGCCACCTCATTTGCAATCACTTTGTACAAACATAAAAGACTTTTTAAAATGGAAATCCAGGGGTTTGTGTCCACATCTCATCAAACTTGACACCATTTTGATTTTTTCAAACTGTTTTTATCTTAGTAAGAGCTTTTCACTGTCTGCTTTTCCGTTAAAAATATAAGAGCAGTACCTAAGAATTTGGATGGGAAATTCCCTTTTGATAAAAACGAGCTCCAAAATCACACTTTCCAAGAAAAGTGTGTTTTGAGGGACAATTTTACACACATAAAAAAAATTGTCTTTATTTTCCTCAAGACAGCACTTTCTTCCCTACACCCTTTATTCTCAAGATCATGTGGAGGATTATAGCTTATCTTTGACACTGGTATGAAAGTATTTCTAAAAACTGAATAGGCAATACTGCAAACACCTGAAGCTTGTAGGTTATAGACATGAACAAAAAATATAATTTTGGCCCATGTCTTTTCAAATATGGAAGGCATCTTTTTCACTCAGGGAAGTCAGAAGAGGGATAAGCAGGACTGGCTACATAAATGTTAGGATATACAGCAAAATGTAAAGCAATCTTCTACTTGCCAACCATTTGTCAATGGCAAACATGGGGGTTTTTAATTCACCTTTCCTCTGAGGTGCAGTTTACTCAGGGTATGTATGAAAAATTGGGATTTGATTATCTCAATACTTTTGAAAATTTTAACTGAAATGTTCTTGAAATCACAGCTGAGTAATATTAACAAAACTATACATAATGAATAGGATCAGCTAAGAAAGTAAAATTTTTGAATGTTTGAACTTTGAATTTTAACTATGAAGTTGCTTCTCATGGTTCAACAATAAAAAAAAAAAGCCAAATGACTTTACTCTTTTTTAGATACCTTACTTGTTTCTTCATATTCGTGCTCATCTTCTCTATGCACTTAGCAAATTATTAAGAATCACTTTGCTATATATGTGCCTGCTGTGTGTACAGTAAGCTGTGCTGTTGGTTAGTATTTTTATACTACCCAAAAAACCCTTTCTTGCTTTTACCAGTCCGTGTGCCAATTTCAGAGGAAATTGAGCATTGCTGTTCTGTTACTTGAGGAACAAAGAGGTTCTGAATGCTTTACCATGTGACTAGAATTTCATGGCAGAGTTACATAGCAGTGGGAAGGTTTCATTTGCTAACAAAATATTTTTTTTACTTGACACAGCATTCTGTTTCTTTTCCACTCAGATCTCTAAGCAGAAAGCTTAGCTGAAAGCCTCTCTTACTAACGAGACTTCTTGCTTCCTTCATCTGCATTAGAATACAAGGAAAAACCCTCTGAGGGTGTGACAACATTCTTCTTCCTTAAAAAAATTCTGGGGAATGACTGAAACCACCTTTCACATGTTTTGAGGAAAGGATTCAAGAAAATAGCTGGTTGTATTCAAAACTTTTTAAAAAACAATAATTACAAAAGTTTATTCATTTTCTATGTTTTAATCATAGGTATGAAGAAATAACAATAGTTCACTGTGTCAGCTCTACATAATATTGTAAAAATACCCAATCTATTAACTTTAAATTTTCTTTAATCTGTATATCTGAAAAGTAGTTTCTGCTTTTCCAGCTTGTTGTTTCAATACAATAAAATGCTTTTCTTCCCTAGTTTCTCAGGCCTGCCAACTGAAAAAGCAGATTCTTTCAATAAATTCATAGACTTCAACCATTAAAAATGGAAGTGAGAAGCACCCAGGCAAATTATTCCTTCAAAAGAAAATAATAATAAACTTTCTCTATGTATTATTCACACTAGGAAAAATATGAGTCTCATTTATATGTGAAATTCAGTAAGACGATTAGGCCTTTTGATTGGTCTACCTCTAAATAAGACAAAGAGATTCCAGAGTTTATGCAGAAATAGTGGGATGAAACATGAAGTTTCTTAACACTATTCTTTGGGAACAATTCTAAGCTTATTGTCATGTTTTTCTCTGCTATTAGTCAGTAGAATTTTGGCAGAATATATTTGTTTCAGCCTAGTAATTAATCTATTGTTGTAAAAACACCTTAAAATTTAAGAATTTGAGACTTTAATTCTTTCTCCCAGCCAAAGGAATCACGTAAGAGGAAAACAGACATCCAGGCTTCTTATCAGTTGAAATAATGGGATGCAATATTCCTCAGACACATAAGATGTCTTGATATAAAATAACGTATCTTCAAGTAGTATTTAACCAGAAACAGGAAAGGTTTGTTGTAAATCAAACATTAAATGTAATTCTAACAGATCATGTCAAAAAATATAAGTGAGTTATCTAATTTTCTTTAAATATATAATATTCCAGCGAGAAATGGCAATTTTTTTGAGTTCAGGATTTTTCTTGGGTGTGTGGGTATTTTTGTTTTAAATATCCTGTGAGTTTTCTAAGATAAAATATAATTCAAAGGAGGAAACTACACTAAAATTACTGAGTCAGTGTTATTCTGAGATTTTTTTAAATGAGACAAACAGGTTTGAAAATTATGTAATGGGTTGCCAGAAGACAAAGAAAAATAGCAGAAAATACATATATCTTGTAATTGTTAGGAGGGTAGAACTTACTTCCAACCATGCAAATGCAGATTACAGATTTTAAGATTCCATGGACTGGATTGAAAATTATTCATGGTCTTGTTTCCCCTACGTTCTAGTAGCAAAAGCATGTTCAAAATTGGAAGGGGGAGAGAATGAAGAAAGGAAGGGAAAGCAGCTGAGGTATGCAAAAACCAGCAGGCAATTTTATAAAAATTTGTTAAAGATATTTGCACTTATTTCTTGCTGAAAATTGTTGTGCAG
>VWYN01012491.1:100973-114030 GCA_013400075.1 Hippolais icterina
GGACTTCCAGAACTGGTTAAAACTAGAAAATTGGAGAAAAGTAGTGGCATCTATGAAAACTTGATTTTTATCAGAGAAACCAATTTCCCACTGAAAAGGTTCATTTGAAAACATTCTACCACTACTTGGTGCAAGAGTATCAGAGATGTGTATATTCACACCAACAATTTCCCAAGCACACTGTGATGGGGGCATAAGAATTTGTTTTGAGGGTCTTTACAGTATGGACTTAGCAGTGTCTCCCTTTGCTGGCAGAAGTCCATATGTCCACACAGCTCTTAGATAACTCAGCAAGGGCCAACACTCCCCGTGAGCCAGACTTAGTGTCATGTTTGGCCATGAAAAAAAAAAGTAAAAGACATTGCATCCATCCTACAATTTCCTTTTGTATCTGCACACTTCCACATAAAGTTGTCTTTGATTTCAGATTTTCTCACCTTTTAATGTTATCATAGGAAAGAATTTGTGACAATGAAAGAGTGACATAGTAATATTCTGAGCATATTTAAATACATTGTAAACAATGTGAAAAGATGTAGATTTATGATTTGTAATTTAAATACAAAAATAGGTTATATTCTCTAGACAAACCATATATTTCACAAATTCAGAGAGCCAGAGTTCAAGCTGTGGGTAATCCAGGTACAGGGAGTATCTTGTGGAATGGGGAAAAGAGATAGGAGAGCATGACCTGGCCTAGGCCGTACATGAAGTGGTGGCAGTGGGAACGATGGTGGAGATGAAAGCAATATCTGTAGGACATGAGCTTCAAGCTGTGAATCAGGAGAGCTGACACAGTGCCAAAGGGAGTGTAGCTGTGTGCAAATGTGAAAGCTCAGTGCTTCCACCTGCAGGGCTGGGACTCTCCTGATTTATAATGTAGGTTAAAAAATCTGTGGGAAGCACTGGTATGCAATATATTCCAAATTTAGGCTCAGGAATAAATGATACTTACATATTATCATCACTCATTGTCCCTCAGATAAGAACCCTACCTCGTATAGCTGCTGAGAGGAGTACTGCCAGGTACCAAAAGTAATAGTAATTTAGTAGGCATTTTTCAGGTTTGCTTTGTTTCACAGTCAAGACCAAAGAGGCAAAGAAATCAAATTTAGTAAAGGCTCCATCATATGCTGCAGTGCAGCTCCACAGAGCTACACAGCACCCTGCTCCAAAATTGCAGCCAGGGGACCAACAGACTCCTGCTGGTTTTACGCTGAGCTTTCCCCAGGAGAGTGAAAACAGCAGCTTCTATGTATATACCCTTCTGGTCCCACCATGTGTTAGTTTTGCCTTTGAGATCGATAAAGTCTGAAGACACTTGACAGGCTGAAAGAGAAGAGAAGCTCCGGGGATCCTACTGTGGTTTTTCTGCACTTAAAGGGGGCTTAAAAAAAATAAGGAAGAGCAATTTTATATATATATGTATATATGTGTGTGTATATTTATATATATATGGGCATGTAGTCACAGGACAAAGGGGATTGGCTTTAAATGGAAAAAGGGTAGGTATAGATCAGATATGAAGAAATTTTTTACTTCAAGGGTGATGACATCCTGCAATAACTTGCCCAGAGAAGTTGTGGATGCCCTGTCCCTGCAGGTATTCAAAGCCAAGCTGGATGTGGCTTTGAGAAACATGGTGTAGTGGAAGGTGTCCCTGCCCATGGCAGAGGGTTGGAACTCCATGATCTTTAATGATCTTTAAGGTCCCTCCTAACCCAGGCCATTTTTATGTCTCTGTGGTTCAAGTCTCTCCCTGGCAACTAACTGAGAGCTTTCCAGGGCTTCTGGCAGCACCTGCAGCAGGACAGACAGAATGCATGGGCAAGGTGAATGCAAGGTCTGTTGTGGGCCTTGCTTTCCACAGCAGACTGGGGAATTGACTCAGCATAAACAAAAGTGAGAGAATAACAAAGGTTAAACTCACCTGCAGATTGTCACTGCGCCAAAAATGGCTGAGCACGGTGGGCCGCTCTTCTGAAGAGGGTAAGACATATCCACCAGGCCAGGCAAAGACTGTCTGTCTTTGCCCTGGTCATGGCCAGTCGCTCCAGACCAGTCAGCTGGTCACAGTGCCCTGGCACGGTGCTCAGAGGGAGAGGCGTGAGGGCCACATGCAGGTACCCTGCTGTCTTTGAACACAATGGTCACCTGCCCTGGGCCCTGGCCACTCTGCAGGCCCCACCATGAGCATGGAGGTAAGTAGCCATGGGACAAACTCCTTCCTCATGTCTCACTGGAGTGGGATGGGGAAAGTGGTAAAGTGTGGGCATGACAGCCCCCACAGGTGCGCTGAGCAGCTTCTTCGAGGGGCTGTGTCCCTCCTGGCTGCCTCAAGGCAGTCCTCAGGGCGCAGGGCAGCCTGTAGTCATACAAATGCTTTACAACGCCATGCTTATGTGGGCTCAGGTAACAATGTTTCTTAAGAGCAAAATTATTGGCTTAGTTAATTTTTTAAAACACAGAGCCTCTCCCAGTTTAACCAGTTTCCATATACAAAAGTTCCATCATAATAAAGTTCTGCAAAGAGAGAAGCGGCAAAACCAGAGGGTGTCTACAGGAGATGCTGGGCAAGTTGGCTAATTCACTGTTTCCCTTTTTCAACTGTATGCAGTAATACTATCTATAAGGCCCTGCCCTCTTCAGCTCTGAGTAACACAGGGTTTTTTCCCCCCTTAATTTCCCTTTTGGAAAATTTCCCTTTTGGTGTGGATGGCTTGTCAAATTTCTCAGCTGATCTAAACACTGATCACAGAGTTGGTAGCAGATGGGAGAGCTGGAGCCAGCGCAGACAGGAAAGTAGAGACTGCTTCAGCCATCTGCCAGTGGGGATGCTTTTTTGCATCCCCAGCATAAACCTCTCTGACAGCCTTGGCACTGATCTACTTTCCAGGGAGATGAATACATCAATATTGAGAGTGATCTGCCTGAAAACAAACGTGACTCTGTAGATGATGATCAACCGCGCTTGAAAGGGTAATGTGTTTTTACATGAGTAAGTCTTCCACTTGTTTCAGCCTGGCCTAAGCAAAAAAGCTGCCAGTGTTTATGCTTCTAGAGTGACATCTCTAACCTTCACTGCTGTACCCCTATGCTACATAGACTTTTATATTGCCTAGCAATTTTTGTAATATAGAAATGCAACATATTAAAAATTATTATACTTTACAAATGATACCTCTGATTGTGGAACTATCCTTTTGAAGCTTTGCAAATTAAAGGATCAATATTTTTTCTTCTTATACAATAACTTCCAAAATTTCTAGAGCAGTGGTTTTTAGATACAGGTCTTAAAGAGTGGTCTCTTTCAGGAAGATGAAGATTCACTAGTGTCTTTTAGTTTGCATAGTTATTTGCTCCAGCACAAAGTGAGAACAGAATAGCTATGAAAAGGAATTTTAATGGAGCAAAGTTTTACACTGTGTTTCCTCTACTTCCAAGTGATCACAGAGTGAGAACACACATCCACATTTTACTTGAGGACTAGGTATTTTTGTGAAAATTAAACCCTGTTTAAGGCATTAAAAAGGCACAATACTTAAAATCATGCTAAATGTTCTTATGTGTCATTGATTTCTTTCAACAGATAGTACTAAATCGCCTGCGGTCTAAGTCACAGCCCTTTTGAAAGATCAGTCTGTTGATAACATATGTTCTCTACAAGTGCAAAGTTTTAACATTCCCTTCTGGAGTGCATGCACAAGAGAAAATTGATTTCTGAGTTAGAAAATGCAAGCAAGAATAGTTTTCACATATATAAATATTTCACATTAATATGCTTAAGTGAGATCTGTTTTATCAACATCTTTAGTTACATTTCAAGCCTATAGGATCAGCTTTTAGAAAAGAATGTTTCTGTAGTAAATTAACATTTCATAAGTAACATATTTTTTTCTGCTACCTTTCAGAACAGAGTTGCATATTTATGTGTGCTTAAATATTTAAGATATTCTGGTACCAAAGTTATCATAGCCTAAATCAATAAAATAAAAAGGAGAGAGAGATCTTAGATAAAAGAAGAAATTACAAGAAATTGTAATCTATAAGTAACAATTTTAAATCCCAAAGGACTCATAAGTAGCAGTAACAGATAGTAAGTAGATTTTTTTCCTTTTCTTGGGTGATGGATGAACCATAAATTTGATAAAGTGACTGCCCTTTTCATCTACTTATCACTCATATTTCCTTTTTTCTTTTCCTATTGTATCTAATCTTTCTGAAGAGATTGGGTAGATAACCTAATGTTCTTACAAGCTGAAAAAAAAAAGTGCTATGATCTGTGAAGCAACAGGAATTCCCAGAACTGAAACTGAAGAATCAAAACCAATCAAGATTTCTCCGAGAACCTATTACTCTTTGTATTTGCAAAGGAGTGTGTTCCTGCTCTGTTCTTCTGTGTACTGATATAATTTAAAATAATGTTTTGTGTTTCTCTCAAATTTATTTTAAATTAATTGAATTTTCTTTGAGTGCAGAAAAAGAGGGTACTCATGCTGCATTTCAGTATAGTTTTATCTAACTCTAGCTGCATTTCGTTTCCAAAGAAGTACAGTCTAGATAATTAGCATCTCTAAATATAACGTTGCCTTTATGGACTGGGAATGTGAGGCACTGCTACAGAGATGTGACTTTCTAAAGCAGTGCCTCTGAGATGAGAGAGACATAGCTGTAATTCTTTTTCCAGCTTGCACAATATGAAGGTGTTTTTTTAGCCACTGCTTATGTAATTTCCATGGATATACATCCAGTGTTGAGTTAATTCCCTTAACTGCTATTCCCCTAAATTTTGACCTCCCTCATGAAATCATGCTCACCTTTAGTGAGGAAAACAAAGAATGTGAAATATGTTATAATTGGTGACACTAGAGCATGACGTTCAAATACAACAAATAATTTTAACTTCCATAGATGATAAGATGAAAAGTTAGTGTAATAACAACCAAACTTTAAAAAGTCCAGAAACATCTATGCGCACTGTGATAAAGTTTTAGATGGGTTCTGGTTATTTTACGCAGACAGAAATGCAGCCTTAGGCCTTCACAATTACAGCAACACTGCTGTTCCTCGTAGTAATGCTGGGCTGGCTACATTAACAGACTTTGCAGGTCTAGTAATGGACACTGAATCTTTCAACTTTACCTACTCAGTTTGCACTAACCATGTTAACAGATTTCTTCACAGAACAGCTGTACTTCAGAGGGTAGCAGAACTGGCTTGCTGACTTTGGCCCATTATTATTATTATTGGCCCATTTGGCCCATAGATGACAGATTGTCCCATTAAATGTCTGCTATATTTTCTTTTTCACCTGTCCAACATCAACCCAAAGAAGTTCCTTTCAAAAGGCACTTATTATTTAGCACTTCAGATCCAAATTTAGTCCGTTCCAAATTCAATAAACTCCAGTGGAGAAATGTTGGCCAATTTAACACAATTTTCTTCTGCAAAAGCTTACATTTCCATTCTTTGTTAATTTCTTTTTCCTAGACATTTAGAAAAAAAATATTATGAAGTCTGTGAATTTTGCAAGAAACATAAAACCAGAATTCATTATGTGATCTATGGAATTTTAATAACAGGTACAGTATATTTTACACCCAGGATTGCTGAAGCCTTATTTATTTACCTGTACGAGATTATAGGCTGTGCTGTGTCTTTGTCTGACATAAAAACTCTTGACTGTCTTTAACAATGTATTTAAAATAGTTAAGAATTAGTCCCAGGGAAAATTCCAGATTGCAAAACCTCCACACATTTCTGAATATAACAAAAGCACAAATCTTGCTAAACTGCTTCTCCAACATGTTTAAAGTCTGACTAGCAATTATACTTGTGGTAACAGCATAGTTCAGACTTTATGTCTACTCCATTACCAGCTGACTCCAAAATTACAGTTTCAGTAACTTGTCCAAGACCATGAAATCACTTTAAAAACTGTCAGGCGCCAAACAGGACAGAATGTAAGTGATGTACTTATGACAGTATGCACTGCAAAATCATTCTTTCTCCCTTTCCTAATTAGCCAGTAGGTTGGTTTGTTTCTTTCTACTTCACCAATTTTGTTTTTGAGATCTTCCTACTTGAACACTGGGAACACTCAGACTTGAAATAACTATGAGATAGGCATGAGCACAACAGGAGGTGGTTGTAAAAGTGTTGCTTGCATGCTGAATATCTTGCCCTCATAACATCATCTTGTCTTGCTTTGTCATAGTACAGACATATTCTGGCTCAAGAGAGTGAGTGAGTTCTAAGAATATGTCAGAATTTCATACATTAATTCCATGAAAACCAGCTTGCATTGCAAAATCTGTAGTCCTTCTTCTTTATTTGCCATAGACAAAACCAAATCATTCCTTACAAGAACGGAATATTTTTTTGGCCAACATTTTATCAGCAGTGAATCTGTCAAATAAATAATTTCATACCTACTTCATAAAATAAATTACTTTTAAGCTTCACAATTACTTGAGGTCATCAAATCAGTCAATTGACATATGTCTATAAGAGTTTGTTTCTAGTTTTATTGGATAAACTTGTCCTCTTTTGAAGAAAGGAACAAGACTCATGACCTTAATTAATACTTTTTACACAGGAAAAAGAAGTTCTTGTAGATGTGTTTAATTTTTCTGAGTGATTAAGATGTTTCATATGAACTTACCTTGGCAAAAGCATATAATCTGCTTTGAGAGAATGAAAGCCACCTTTCTTATCAAGGAGCATATCATAAGTAACAACACTATGCAAAAAAGCAAAATTTTTCAGTATTTAAGCTGAGAGTCAGAAAAGTGTTGAAAAGATAAACACAGGCCTTTGATCACCTCGTATAAATTTAAAATTTGATCCTGTTTTTAAAAATACCAACCTAACTGACATGTATATTTTTATTTCTGTGACAGCATACTTGGCAGCAGTGATTGTAGCCTGCAGTTTGAATTTTCAGAGAGCTTTGCCACTCTTTGTCATCACTGTCATAGCCATCTTCTTCATTTGCTGGGATTTTTTAATAGCTAAGTATGAAGACAGAGTTGCAGCATTCTTTTCCTATGGAGACCAATATCTGAAAAAACAGTGGTTTTGGCTAAAATGGTAAATATTAATTACTTTCTATTTATGTAGAAGGACAAAGCACTAGTCAAGTTGCCCCTATGATTTTATTTCAACTTCCCCATAAGAACAGAGAGATGGGTAAATCATATATATCTCAATAAAATCACAGAATAATTCAGTATTTATTAGTTTATAGATATCAGAAACGCATTCAGGATTTCATTGCAGTAGCTAGGGATCAAAAGTCTTGGCAGAAAGCATAGAAGAATACCACAAATTGAGATGGGAAAAGTTTGCGGTTGAAAGAGAATGTGTTCACAGAAGTTCATGTGTGTTGCAGCCTTTTGCAGTCATTCTGCAAACCAGAAAGTGCTTCACTGTTGACAGAACTGTTAGATTCATAAAAACCATAACTCTTACATTTGCAAACTGCTAAACACTAGAGTGTATTATCTAGACACTGCTTTTCCATATACCCTCCTAGCAATTTTTACTTGACTTTCGGGAATCAAAACATGCCAGCCAGATTTAATGTCATAATAAGGTTGTGTGGCCTTAATTTGGGATGGTAGACATTCAAATGGTAGATAATTAGACCTGTCAGATACCTATTTCAAGTATTCCTGAGTGATCTGGGTTATTGAAGTTATGCCCAATAAAATGAGGAGAC
This sequence comes from Hippolais icterina, assembly GCA_013400075.1. Taxonomy (NCBI): domain Eukaryota; kingdom Metazoa; phylum Chordata; class Aves; order Passeriformes; family Sylviidae; genus Hippolais; species Hippolais icterina. The sequence goes on from VWYN01012491.1 coordinate 108,697, forward strand.
AGAGGAGCCTTGTAGACCAAATGGAAAACAAATGAAAACTCATGAAATAGGAAAACAAAATTGGCCAGCTACCTTCTGTTTCAGCTAGATCACCTACTAGCTGAGAGAGAAAGAGTTATAAGAAGGAGTCATTCTCAGTTCAGGAAAATGTCCCAGATTATTCTTAAAACTTAGAAATGGCTTTGCTAAGAAGGGTGATATAAAGATTGTGGTCCTTCTGCTCAGAAGCCACATTAGAGAGCAGTCATACAGAGGCATTTCCATTAGATGATATGGCAGCCTTTCTGGGAGAAAGGAGCAAAAGGAACAGGAGAGCCCTGAGGAGCAGGTGGAACAAGTCGGGGGCAGTAAGTGCTATATTACCTGGGCTGCAATCCTTCAATTGTACATATCACAGACTAGGTACTTAACTGTTTTCTTTCAAGAGACAAGTAACCCTTTCTCCAGTGTAGAAAGGGTTACTCAGCATAGCAATGGCCAAGCTATTTTGTGGAGTTCACCTGCAAAGTTTTTAATCCCTGTCTAAAGATGGAATTCATGTATCTAGGCACCACTGAAATCAGTGAAAGCTTACTGTTAGACAAAACTATCATTAAAGACTTGGGACTGTGTTTGTTTCCTCTCTGTACATGGGGTGATGTATTTTGCTGTCTTCCAGTCTGTTGATGCAATATTTACCTTCAATAAATAAGCTTAACATGGTTCTCATAGTGGGAACCATAGAAACACTGAAATACAGATGTATACATCTCATGTCATTGTTTCTGAGATAGCTGAACAGACTACAAATGGTTAAAAGGAAATTAGTGCGTTTATAGCCTGCTCCTCAGTAGAGGGTGCTTCGTAGGCCCACCAGCTAAACGGCACAGCACAAGTCATAAATACCACAGCCTCTTGCCCAGAACTAAAGAAACATTCAATAAGGGAGGGAAGGTAAGGAAAGAAAGATAAAGCAAGGAAAGAAGATATCACACTTCATCTGACAAAAATAGCACCCAGACAAGAGTCACTCATGATTTTTTTGTTTGGTTTTTTTTTCCCCCCCCACACCCTGGCTTGAAGGACATTTCTTCCAGATGCCACCAACAGATGTTGCCAGTGGTGCATCAGCAAAGGCAGGTTCCTGCTTGTGTAGAGCTACAGGTTTTACAGCACAATACATTGTACAGAGACTTTATTCACAAACAGAGATGTAAATGTTATGGGCATGGGAAGAGAAAGGAATATCCCAAACATCTTTTTCAGGATACTGTGATGCTTTTTATTTCCTAGGGTGTTGTGTGCAACTCTAATTATAATGATCATCTGTTGGCTCATCTTTGACACAAAAAAACAAGGATCTCATCAACTAATCTCCTTTGGTGGGCTTGTGATGTATGTTCTCCTGATGCTTATCTTTTCCAAATATCCAACCAGAGTGAGTATTCCATGACGGATCCTTTGGGATTTTTTTTATTCTATGTCTAAAAAGCTATTCCCCTACCCTAGCACAAAGCCTAGTAAGAGTAACAAAATGTGGGAAAGTAAGAATATAGGCTTGGCTGAGACTAAGCACTGTAATTTTTTTCTGAGGAGAATAATTTTGCTGTTGGGGACCATGTATGGGGCTATACACCTGTGTGTCACTCTTTGGGAAGCTGCTGCCCATCTTCTGTTCCAGCCCTGTTTCAGTTCAAGCTCAGGCAGGCCTTCTCCATGCTTTCACCCACAGGAGCTTCACCATACTCCTCAGCACATCACAGTTACTTATTTCAGGATGCTGTCATTGACATCATGTCAATACCAATAGCCTGGAATCAGAGATATAATAGACTTATGTAGCTCTTAACCCCTCACAAGTTTGTTTCCCACTGGAAATTTAGCAGCCAAGGCTGAACTGAGGTCCTCACTTTTTTTCTCACCCACTCCCATAGGCTTGCAAATGCCGTTTATTTTAATTTTCCATCAGAAATATCCACTCTGTTTTCCTGTGGTGTTGCAAAGAGCTTAGTTCAGCCACTACAATTACCACTTTAGCTTTTACTCCTGTTTGCATGCCTCACATATCTCAGCATACTTTCATTAATCAAACGTTCATTGTCCAGGTCACCAAGTTTTCCTAATACTTTTCACATCTTCCATCCATGCTGAGACTTTCTTAACAGGTGAAGTCTTCTCAGCAAGGACTAATGAACTTGCCCTATCTTTTGCAACTGCTGCTGTCTCCAACTGAGGTGAAAATTCATACTTCAACTGCTTTGTGCTCTCCCATGAGCCCTCATTACACTTAATTGGTTTGTGTTATTATATTATGATCTGATTAAATTAGAGAATGCCATCTCAGCTTTTTGTTTTGTAAGTGATTTGATTCCATTTTCACAAAACAAATATGTTTTCTGAGGCAGAAGAACAGGAATCATCTGTGTAGTGAAGAGGAACTCATCAAAGGCAGCCACAGCTTCTCCTATGACTGCCTTTATATGAATCACAATATAAAACTGAGTAGTTCTCAAGTATCAAAAGTCTTTAAAGCTAGAGGACAGAAACAGAGTTGAAATTACCCAAGGACAAACCCTGTAGCAAAATCTCCTTATTCTCTGTCCAGTTACGTGAAGATCCAAGTCCCATACAACCTGTTCTGGCATTCTGGCGTCTATCCTGCAGTATAGTCAGATGATCCCCTTATATTACTTAAACAAACATCCAAAGTAAACTATTACTTATTATTATTATTATCAAGTAGTGTCTTTATTTTTCTGTCTATCTAGGTTGCTTGGAGACCAGTATTTTCAGGAATAGGAATGCAGTTTATTCTTGGGATTCTTATTCTGAGGACCAAAGTGGGTTTTGATATATTTAAGTGGTTAGGCATTCAGATCCAGGTAAGCTATTGAGCAAAATCCTTACTTGTTTATTATAATTTTTCTGTCTTGAGAGTCTTACATTATATAAACAGGCTGTTCAAAGATTTGAAAAAATCCATTTGTCCCTTGATTTTTTCTTCTCCTGAAAAAACTGGATTCTTAAAAAAGTAATTGACTTCCTCAGTTCAACCTTCTTNATTTATTAATGGCTTTACCATCATTGGGCTGAAGTTATAAATTGGCATTCCTGAAACACGAATTACTGTTGTGCCAGGGCACTCATAGGAACTCTTAAAAATGGCTCAACTCCACATCATCCTTGCAATAAACATGATATGCAGAAAAGCCTTGGGATTTAGGGCACAGCCCTAATTATTTTCAGAGCAGCAACATTCCTGGCATCAGGGACATTTCATAGTCCTCATGACATGTAAGAAAATTAATTCAGCTACATACAGGTGGCAAAATCCAGATATGCATTTCAGAAGAGATCTCTAGAAAGTGGATAGGATATATATGCAGGTATCCCTGCAGTCACAAAGTTTTTTTAAAAGTCTGTTACTGTAAAGTAATGAATAAGTAATATCCAAAATATAGATCAGAGAGCACCCACTGAAGGACAATCAGACATTTCACCTCAGGGATACTATTTTCACAGCTGTTTTTCACAGGTAATTAAGCACATATAAAACCAGACAGTGTAGAAGGTACTGTCTTTGTGCAGGAACAAAGGCACAGATCTGATGTCTGTCTAATCTGCAGGCAGTGAGAGTCATCTGGGTTTTGTCACCAGGTTCTCAGTCTCTGACTGAAGCAGGTCGGGTGTTCCATTTTGTTAGCTTCATATTTTCATGTCTTACAGTCTATCCTGTCAGAACTAATTACTGTAGCTATTATAAACTATTTTATCTCCATTTTAAACTGTATCAGTAATGCATATATTTGCATCAGAAGTATAAAAATGCACTGGATCAAAATTTAAAAGTAGAAGATTTCCTCAGTCTAGCTCTTAGCTACACCTTTCAAAACTCATTACTTCAGCCATCAAATCTCCATTTTAAGCTGTATAATTCATTGTACTTATTTTCATTAATAGAGCATAGAAATGCACCACAGTATTGGGATTGAAAAGTAAAAGTTTTTTTCAGTGTAGCTTATGGCCTCTATTGTGTCAGGTATTCAATGGAGCACAGCAGAGACCCTCAGTTCAGCCAAATACAGCCAGCAGCAAGGCTTGGACCCCTACAAATCAGATCCCAAGCTCCTTGGACCTCACCGTATCTCTGCAAGACAACTAGCAATATTTTGTTGGGTTTTGGCAGGTAACCAGAGCTTATGGCTAATTTACTTTGTTTTCTGTCCCTAGACTTTTCTGGAGTACTCAGATGCAGGTGCCAAGTTTGTGTTTGGTGACAAATACACAGATCATTTCTTTGCTTTTAAGGTAAGATGGTTGTTACGTGCTGTATGTGGCAGACAAACAATGTTAAGAGCAACAGTATAGCTGGAAAATAAATTGTGAGTCTTATCATATGTATGTAGTCACCAGAGAAATCAACAGGTAAACTATTCCTTATTATGTGATATTCTGAATAGAAAATTTGGGGACAATTTCATTCACTGCTATACGCTGAGTTAGATTGTACTTATTTAGTCTAATTATAAGAACATGTATTGAATGCAGGCAGAACTTTGGAATATCTTTCTACAAGGAATAGGTTAAAAGGCTTGTACATGGCCACTGACAGAAATATTACCTCCTGCCTATTTTCCCACCTGCATGAGTAAAAGTACTCTGCCATGCTGTACTGTTGTACCCTTAAGTGCTGTACAGACCACTGCTTCGCAGACTGTCCCCCTGAAGAAGTGGAGAACCTAGATGTGTATTTATTCATGCCTGGGGGGAAAAGCTAGAAGCTGCATATGCAGGAAGAATTACATAATATTGCATTAATATGGCATTTATAAGATCACGGGGAGATTTTCTATCTTTTTCTTAGGAGATCTTTTTAGGAAACTGCTAGAATACAGTTTATCTGCTCTGTGATCTCTAATCTACAACAGCATCCTTCCTGGTTTTGCTTTGAGAAGTAGCTCATGCCACAATGCCTGCTTAAGCTGGAATCAAAAGCATACAAAGCAAAAGAAACCCCAACCCAAATAACAAATAAATAAACCCCAAATAAATATGAAAAATGTATCAGGACTTACTCGGAGATATTTGATATTTCAGATATGTGACCATGGGCTTATATGCCTTTCATCTTATTTTTCTCTTCAGGTAATATTCCAAACTAGATATTCTGCAAACTTAGTTCTTTCATTACTTGAGAGAGAAGGTGCTATTGGTAAAATAGCCTGCTACTAAGAACAGTCAGAACATCTTAGAAGGGAAAAAAATTTAGGCATTTCATCAATAAATATGAATTATATTTTGAGAGCAATTTTTTTGAACATTTTGTTTCACTTTCCAGGCTCCTCCTACCTTTAA
>VWYN01012496.1:0-10533 GCA_013400075.1 Hippolais icterina
TGAGGATATTTTAGAATCTACTAGAAAGTGTAAAATAAAGAGGTCTTAATCCTGCTAAGTTTTACTACAGCAAAAAATGAGATACTTAGAATTTATAATAATTTCTTAATGAAAATTCACCCTGTAAGAGTTTGTGAAAGAAGAAAAACATCAAGAAGCATCATTAAAACAGGAAAATATTATTGAACGCTTGGCACAATAACAGTCTCCAGACTTTTGTTTTGCAGAAACATTTTTGTGTGTATGACTTTTGGAATTCATGTAAAAACGAGTCTGCAAGCTCTTTTATTTATGTGAATTAATTCAGATCTATTTGTGAAAATAGAACAATAAGGGAAGTAGACAATTAACTCCAACAGCTCCAGAAATAAACTGACAGAGCAGAATAAAAATTAGCCTAAAGGAAAATATTTCTATGTTTTCACATATTATGGGTGAAATGAAAATCATTTTGGTGTGCTCTTTACCTCAAAAGGTGTTAGGGAATCAATAAGTGATCAAAAGGTTTGGGTGCTTAATACATGCATGCCCTGAACTGGGGAAACTTATTTCTGAGTTTAATGCTACTTTACACACAGACTTCATGAGTTCATCCAATGGTGGAGTGTCAATAGAAACTTGTTTGTGTAACAGAGTCACAAACATCTGACTTAACCAAAGCTTGCCTTGCACAGATCTTCTATTTCCTCATTTTCTTGAATGAAATAGGAATTCAGAGACAATCTTTATTTCAATTAGAGTGAATATGGTAGTTTATTTGATGTATTCCTTTGGGTGGAAGAAATAAATGCGTAAATGACTAGTCTAGGATGGATTTTTAAAGGCATTATTTTCACTGTGCTGTGGCAAGGATTGTGTAGGATAACAACTCTCTCATCACAAACCCTTATGCCTTAAAACATCCTGATCATAATTGTTCTTTTGATATTGCAGAGTTACCTGCTTAGAAATCGGATTTCAAGATTCAAAAGTCTTCCTGCATGCAAAGTGAAATTCCATTTTTTTGTTTTCATCTGGGCACCAACACTGATTACCCAGCTACATCTCCTCAGGGAACCCAGAGCAACCCAAACACCATCAACAGCTGTAAGGTCCCCCTGCAAAGCTCTTTGCCATCAACTTCAGCATCTTAAAAACAGGAAAATAGTTTATGAGCATGAGTGTTTCCAAGCTGAGGATGGGAAGGAGTAAAGTGAGACAAGGCTTCCATTCTTCCATCTCCCCAATGCCTAATTCTTTGCTCCATCAGTGGAATAAGTGGAAAGGTGCATCTATAGTACCTCTGCCCCAATATATATATATTAACTCTTTCTGACATGGTGATCCATGTTATTTACTCCCACTGAATCAGTGGGAGGCACCTTTTAATGCTATTAGCTTTTGTGAAGCTTCTCTGCATGTCATCAGACACAATTACTCTAGTAATTCAAAGGCAACCACCATCTTTTCTCAGGCACTGTGGAATGTAAATAGATGCACGCGCTCCTTGAAAAAGCATCTTTCCAGTAATTAGTTATTTAAGTACATTATAAATTATTTAAAATATCTTACATATTAAGCTTGAATTTAGAATTTTGAAATAGCTGAGTATAAATAGCAGGCCATAAATGGAAAAGTGTTTCTCATACCATGTTTGATTGCATTTTTGCCACTTGCTACATACACATATGGAGCAAAATTGTCATACCTGCTTGCAAAATTACAGTTGTATTTCACTAGTAAATGACAACAACAATCTATTTCTATTAAATTAGCTTTACTAACTTGAAAATAAATAATCTTCTGGAAAAAAAATAAATAACTACAGCTGCTGCATTTATAGAATTATACAATGTTTGGAGTTGGGAGGGACCTCTGAAGGTCATTTGATCCAACCTTCCCACTCAAGCAGGGCCACATAGAGCCAGTTGCCCAAGACCATATTGGGTAACCTTTGAATATCTCTAAGGATAGAGACCCCATAACTTCTTTGGGTAGCCTCCTCCTGTACTTGGTTACCTAAAGAATGAAAAAGTGTTTTGTGAAGTCCAGGGGAAACCTCATGTGTTTGATTTTATGCCCATTGTTTCTTATTCTGTCATTGGGCACCGCCAAAAGCAGCCTGTCTCCACAGACCTTCCACAGAATTGAATATCAGAATGATTGAGGTAGGAAGGGACGCCCAAAGAATACCTAAACCAAACCCCCTGCAATGAACAGGGATATCTTCAACTAGATCAGGTTACTTACAACGCCATTTAAGCTGACCTTGAATGTTTTGACCTTTAATATTCCTTCTCAGGATCTTCAACTCCACCATCTTATGGTGACTGTCTTTGACCTTCACACCCCCAAGGAACCCCTTCCTGCTGGCGTGTTTGAGGTTCAACACAGCATCCACCCTTTCTTGTTGCTGTATTGCTTGGATCACTTGGTTTTGATGGACTCCAGAACCTCCTTTTTGCTTACAGTGTGAAATATTTGGTTTTTGGTTTGCAGCCTGCTATTGAGCTTTCTTTGTATTTACAAAGCAAAAAAAAAAAAATCCCCAAATCTGCTTTTCAAAATGAATTGTACTCTATTTTTCCTTGCCTTTTCATGTTTAATTAAAATATATACACTGGATAAACATGGAAGTCACAAGTATGAAACTTCACATAAAGCAGAACTCATTTTAGCTAATGTATGATGAAAAGCAACCTTCATCTCTGTTGTGTAGTTTAGATGTTTTATTGATTCCTTCTTGGAAGGGAGGAAGTTTCTTTTCTGGCTCTCCTGACCATGTTATTGGATTTTTGAATTTCCATCCCGCCCTTTATAATGTTCATGGTTTAAACCTAGGCTTCTTGTGACATCATGTCACTTTTGCAACAGGCTCTACGGTTATTCTTTTGAAGACGAGGGAGATGTGACAGAAAAGGTATTTAGAAGGAAAATTCACCCCCCTGCCTCAACAATTTTGGAACAATTCCTGGTGCTCTACATCCTCAAGGTCCTAGAATAACAGCTTTGTTTAGCCCCAAACTTCATTTCCCTCTCACAAGACAACCCACAATATTCCCCCCGGAGGGATCATGGAAGCCAACGAGCTATGCTTTCCAGATTAGTTGCCAAACACCCCATGGTGTTCAGTCAAAGATATCCATACTTATTCTTATCTTCCTGCTCTTTACCTACCTGTTGTGTATGCAATGAAATACCAAATTTAAAATTAATCTATAAGATCTAGACACACACCTAACTAGGAAAGATCCCATATTTTAGACATCATGTAACCCTAACAAAACCCTAACAAAAGAATATTTAGTAGCATTATGTGTGTAATTTCTAATATATTAAGTCAACTATTGTTAATTTGGTCAGAGTTTTTGAGTAAAACATTTGATATGTTTCACATCTTCCAACTCAGTTAATTGGGTGAATAACTCTAAAGTTAATGGTTTTGAATACATATCCATACACACTCTCATATCCTTCTAGTCATAATTTCAAAAACCTTACATTCCCAACATCAAACAGGGGTTAAGAACCATATTGTTTGAACAAGATGGAGGCATTTGATAATGATAGAGTATGAAAAGCGGAGGAGGAGGAATACTGGAAGGGAATGTGACTTCTATCTCCAGAGCATGGGAGAGAACAGCAACATCACATAAATCTACTTCAACAAAGATAGTGCTATCACAGTATAATTCATCTCTCTGAACTTTTCTAGGTTTCACCTTCCAAAACAAGTATGTCTAAGGATGTTATTTCACTGTACACTTTTGAGAAAGCAGCCAAGATTAGTTAGACTTAATTAACACCCATTAAGGCACTTTGTATGTCAAGTTTCACTAACTAATTTACAGGTGGGCTGAACAAAAATCTCTTGTTACTATGCTTTAGCTTTTGTTTTTTAGATTTTTTCAAGATCATGGAATGGTCAGGATTGAAAGGTACATCAATTAATATTGCCATTCCCCCTTTCTTTTCATGCTTGATTAAATCCTTATATTTGATGACTTTGTTGCCATAGCTAAGCAATTTAATATTTCCACAAGCAAATATGGCAAGTTGTTTTAAATATGTAGTCTTTTAAAATAAAAAAGTAATCACCTTACTTCCCAAAAATCCTTCAGGAAAAAGCACCAACCAGTCCCTTCTTGTCAGTGAACAGCACATTCAGGAGTCCACACTCTTGGGTGGCACACCTAGGATTTGAAAGTTTTTCCCATTACCCTCCACAGGCTTTCTGGACTGATGAAAGAGAGTAGATTTTACCAACATAATTACTTGATTCTACTAATTAACAAAAATAATGAATAGATTAAAAAAAACACCATGAAATTTCTATTGGTCTCTCTGAGCATTGATTGTGTAGAACCTCAAATATGGAACTTACCCTGGCCTTAAAAATGGTTGAGGCATCTGTACCAATGGGTGTTTGGAATTAGGCCAGAGGACATAATTTCACTGAATTTGATTACATTCAATAATCCTGGAATAAAGAAACACATTTTTGTCTTCTGAAGACAGCTGTTGCTTGTGTTTGTGCTTAGTGCAGAAACAAAAATCAAGTTGTTTATTCAATATCAAAATTTTTGTGGGTTTTGGTTGATAACTTGACGATGATGTGAGTACAGCATGGCAAAGGGGACATGACAAATTTACCGAGTCACTGCTGCTGATCATTGATAATTCTGACTTTACAGCATGATATGCTAGCCAGATTTTTACATGAGTGGGAAACTAAACAGATATAATAGCAAGTGACAAACACATGCCTTTACCTCAGAAATCTCATGGCTGCAATATGTAAAATAAAGGCTCAGAGAATCTCCTATTGTGCCTGTTTCATGCTCTCAAAAATCTCAAAGGCACAAAGTTTAAATTAAGTGTAAAACAAAAGAAAAAAGCCTGATGGTTTCCCTACCAGGTAGGGAGATATAATACAGGTCCTATTCTTTTGGGCAAACACCATGAAGCAGTACATACTACACAGCAGAAACTGGCACGTCTGCAATCCCTGGCTAGTGTTCTATGGTTGGTAAACCATTATATGAATTGATTTAAAAATGTAAATACATGAGAGAGAGCAATCACAAGGTAACAGGAGGAGGGGGTGGGAGGACTAAGACAGGCCATATGTTCCTCTTCTCTTTCTGCATTTGCTGCTCTTATACAGAGAATTCCCTGCTTGACAGATGGAGAGAAGTGTACTTTATGCAAGGTGCAGGTGGTTTTCTCAGTGAAAGCTTAAGAGCTAGAGAACAAAGCAAGGCAATTATGAGTTCTCTGCATAAAAATCAATGGCCCTTCTCAGATATATTGAAGATGATGTCTAGAGAACTACAGAATAAAATAAAAAATCAGAAATATTATTGAATATTGCTAACAAAGTCTCTTGATCACTGAAAATTTCATATTGTCATTTTAATAGGAAATTGGTGGCATGAAGAGAACAATATCCTCCAGGCTGCTGGAAAGAAATAACTTCATTTATTTTTTAAGATCACGTTTTGGCAGTTCAAAATTTCTCTCTTCTTTCTGTTTGGGTTAGTTTGTTGTTGTTGTTGCTGTTCTTGTTGTTGTTTTAAATCTCCAGATAGCTACAGAACTATCTTTTAACAATATTTGCATGAATGTGTGGAGTTGATAAATTTAGATACCATGGATGGATGGCAGGGGTTTTTTTTACCATAAATCCTGTCTTGCACCAGGCAGCAAGAGAAAAGCATTTTGATAGATAACACAAACTGAAGGGTTTTGATGGATAACAAACTCATTAATCACTGTCCTCTAAGTCCTATAAGAAGAATTTAAAATGTACTACATTCTGCACTTGTAAAAGTTTCCTGCTTTCAAATCCCAATGGTTATTGCTCTGTGCTTTTTGATTAGGCTGAACAGCCATTTCAGTGCGAAAAGAGGATCAGTGGGGGTTAAATTTAGTATAAGACCAGACAAAGATGAGCTTCACAGTGGTATCATTAATGCTCTCTTCCTCTTACCAGAGAACACTGGCAGACTTCCAGTTTATTAAAACAACAGTCAAAGGCAGATCTTCTCTCTGTATACACAATGAGTCAAAGATGGATCATTTACTCAAACAGAGCTGTTCACTGAGGTATAAAAACAAAAATGTATTTCAGGGGAAATAGTTCATGAATATTATGCAAAAAATACTCCGCAGTTGCGTCTCATACAAAAGCATTCCAAACATTATTAAATAAAACCAGAATACTACATTGTTTTTCTAAAAGCTTTAAGCACGAGATCAGGAATTAAAGTACCTTTAAAGGAAAAACTGACAATTATTTATATAAAGGAGCTTTAACATTTATTAGTTTATTAATTTAACTAAATGTAAAAAATGTATTTGCTTGATTAACTTATATTCTAATTTAAAGAAAAAATTAGAAATATGCACCTATGTCTCTTTACATGGAAAAATATAAATGTAGGGAGACCATGTGTACAAAGACAGAAACATGGTAAGTATATATTTTTGTTAAAAATAAGGATTAGAATTTTGGGTTTCTATCACTTGAAATAACTTCTTTGAAATGACAAGTAACAAGTTCATCCAAGAAGTCATTTGGTTCACAAGGTACTTCTGTAAAAATGGGTGAAGTGGAAGAAAAACCAAAAGAAGCAGACACAAGGCATGGATACAACCCCACCCTCCCAAAAATAAAAGCAATGCAAAATGGAGTTCAGAGTAAATAGAGTGGAAAACTAAATATGGAACATGAAATCCTGACCCTATTGATGTCACTGAGCATTGTGCTTCTGGTTTCAGGGATGTCAACATTCGGTTCAGAGAATAATAGTAGTAATATATAAAAAGACAGGAGAAGAGAACAGTATTTAAAGACACTTATGCTGGTAAGCTGTCTATCATATAGGTTATCTGTTGGTGAACAATCTTGTTTGGGAGAGGAAAAGCTGTTTTTCTGTTTTCTACGTGTAATACAAGCTTTTTCAGTAAGAAAAGGAAACATGCCTGTATTTTTGAAATACTGAATGAATAGAGAAGTATTGAAAACATCTGAAGCATCATTTCAAAGGGAGAGGTGCAGAGTGTTTGGAAATCTAGTTTAGTTACATCTAAATAGGTAGGATCTAAAAAACTCAGCCTCTAGGAGATTAACATAACCCCAATAAAAGCTTTTCCTGTTCTTCTAACATCCATGATTATGTCTCAAAAAATAAATTTGGGACTTAAAGAGGATTGTTGTACATCTGAACCGCAGCTAAAGATGTAAGGCATACAGGTTTCATACTTGAAGACTTCTGTCAGCAGAGCCTCAGGGAGAAGGGTCTGTAAAATCTGGTTTGTTTGCAGGCTGTGTTCGATAAATCCAAATCTTTGATAATGACACAATAGTATTGAATGTGGCTGTGGCTGTGAGTGAATGCTTGTTGAACTTTTAAGATATGATTCAGCACAGGCACTATGAGAACAGAGCACAATAACATTAAACACCAGATGGCATTTCAAAGCCCATCAGATACACAGATTCCTTTTTCTTCTGTACAAAAGGTTGGCAAGGCCTCATGTCTGAAAAAAAGCCCATTAAGATAAATGGAGTTGATTTGATTTTGTCTTGCTAGGGCTATTATGAGAAAGTCATCTGAATGGGTCGAATTACAAACTGCTCTGGATCAAAGGAGAACAACTGCGGTATCAGGTCAAATTGATCCAAGTTATGTCAACTGGATCAGCACGAAACCCCAAACTGCAGTGCAAACTCCTTAGCCTGGGCCTAGACAATAATTAATGCAAGTACTGCCTCTTTTATTCTGGAAGTTAGGAAGGCATTTGCTAAACAGACTAATCAGAAATTTCTTTTGCAGTCGACTGAGAGGGAGAGATTTATGAAAGCAGCATCAGAACCCCAGGTTCAACAGGGACAAGAGCCTCTGCAGTCCAAAACCCTCTCTTCAGGGCATTTAAGGTGAAAGGTGTAGCAGCACTACCAATCTTGAAACCTCATATGGAGAGGACTTTTAGATTTTGTGTCATGTTCAGCCTGGGAGAACTTCCCCTGAGATGCAAGAAATTACCCCCATGATTTATTTGGCCTATTGGCAGCACTGCATTTATTGGCTTGTCTTGGTGATCCATTGGTGCTGCATGGTTTGTATGAGCAACTGATGCTGGACAATGCCGACATTGCAGGCTGGGGCTGTGTGGGTACGTGCGTGTGAACATCATTGTAATGTAAAGAGCAAAGCTGATAATGTTATACAGAGTGCAAAGACAGGCTTTCAGAGAGAGAGCTGTATTAAAAATATATATATACTACAAATGTTTGTAAGGGAAAATAAAGAAATAGCGGGGCCAAAGAAGGGAGGGAAAGTTCCCTTGAATGAGCTTATTATTTGATTGAAAATAGAAATGGTAACTGACTCGCCCTCTCCACTCTGTATTGCTGATGGCTAAGTTGCAAACAGCAATAGACTCCACTAGATGACAAAGACTGACTTGTGAGGCAGGATATATACAAGAAGCTGTCATGGTGTTGCCAAAAGGAGCAGCCCTCCAAGCTTCATCACAGATGTACAAGCGTCCGCTGCAGCCTTTCTGATATGTCATCACTTAATGGTGCTAGAACATCAAGCAAATGACTGACATATATTTTCTTGCAGTCCAGTTGAGCATCTTACTTACAACTGTATTTCCGGTTGTTGAGTCTAGAGAGGTCGTTCACTGAGACAGGAATTACTAGGGACCATGTAAATACTCCACAAATTGTTATTCTCTTTTTTTGTCCATTCAACACAAGTCTTATAATAGCAGCTGAGCCACTGCATTAATTTTCTACTCCTCTCATCTCTAATTACACTGCTTAATTCTGTCACATTGAAGCACTTTTTAGAATGCAGGAGGATCCCTTTTTTTATGTTTAATTCTAAAAGAGGCTTCTGGCACCAGAAGTTTGCTGAGAGTGATAGTTGTCTGTTTTGACACAAATAAACAGATTTTAGCAAAAGATGCATATTTCCTCTCAGTTGCAAACATTTGGATTTTCTTGGGGGCTGGATGCAGTGAAATGCTGTGGCTGTTCAAATAGACAAGGGTGTCAAAGCCCCTGATGATTCCTAACACTTGAACACATCACACAGGAGCAATTAAACTGACAAGGGGAAAAAAACCACTCCTCAGACCAGATTTACACTGTGTTCCCATTCATGGACAAATCAGCAAACATTTCAAATGCCTTAACTGAGTAATGGATGGGTTCTGGGTTAGTTACTGTGCTGACAGCAGGTTTTAAATTCTATTGAGTCAGGCAAGGGGGAAGGTGAATAGGGTAGAATTACAGGAAAGGATTAATGAGGGGTTTCTTGCTGAACATACTGTTGCACTGTTCTCTCAGTCACTATACCAAGCAGTCACTGATTTTTGCCTTAAGGACTGTACTTTTATAACCTAAAATATGCCTCCTTAAACAAATCCACATCAGGCAATGTGTCAACACTTCATTGGTTTCAATAGAATTAGTTTCCTAAATGCTCTTTTCTGAGGCAATTTTTGTACTTGAAAGTGCATTACAAGGAACATTTACTACAACTACAGTACAATGATGTATAATACGACAAACATGGTTTTAATGAGTGCAAGCTGTAACAACAAATATACTACACATATGATCTTTCTTTCATTCCTTTTGCTTCTCCACAGTCCTAGCAAAAATCCTTACATTCATCTTTTTACAACCATTAGTTTCTGCCATTAGATTTAAATATTGTTTTGAAGAAAACAAAAAAGAGCACTGCAGAAGACGCATTTTTAGATGATGAAAAATGCCTGCTTATAAATGTTTTGTTCCTGTTGCTCATCATATATACTAAAGTGACACAGAGATGTGAGAATTTTAGATGATCCTTTATAGGAGGCCTCTAGATGTTAGGCTGTATTTCAAAGAGTGCCTTGGAATATATATTAAATCCATTTTAGAAGGCATTTAGTAGATGCCGAACGCTGTGTCTGTTAACCTTTTGCATGTTACAAGCATCTAGGACTTCTTGGTGATAGTGAAGAGAAAATTGCAAACATCCTGGGACAACAAGGCCGAGAATGCAGATAAAGAGAAAGGACACAGACCCTTAGCTAGCATAAACAGAATATTTCCTTGAAACTATGCCAAAGAGAGCCAGAAGCCGTGCAGGAGAGATAAAAGTGAAGAGTTCATTGAAGAAGACTCTGTTCCTTCATCTCCCAGGACCCCCAGACCACCACAACAAACTGAGCATGCCCAGATAGGTGTGGAGTTAATTACCATACGAGGCGAGGATGGGCAGGGCCAGAGAATGAATATGTATGAGGCAGATTATGCCTATGTAAGACCCTGGGGAATAATAGAGTGAAACACCGTCGGGTGGGTGTTACGACCCGACCCGTTCAAAGTGAATTAAGTTCGTATTTAGTTTCTTAGAGTACAAAGGAGACAAAAAAGTGCCATTTAACCAAAAATCAGCATACTTTATTCAATATCAATGTTCCCACTAAAACTGATATGTTTTATTTGATATACCCACTAAATGATATGCAATAACAAGAAAA
>VWYN01012496.1:10579-26161 GCA_013400075.1 Hippolais icterina
GAGGCAGAATATATAGTTCAGCCAGAGTGGGGGAGAAATCTCGTGAGTCTAGGCCCAATGCACAAGGAGAGGGGGGAGAAGTCCTGTGATGGAGTCTAGGTCCATGCACAATGCGAGGGGGGGGGAGAACAGGGCAAGCTGTCCTGCTACATCTCAGGCACAGGTGGTACAGAATCCAGGGGCAGTGTAGCGTGCTGTGACTACCATTGTTTCAGCAGGATGTATGTCCGAGAGCTCTGTTCCCAAGCAAACACACCTGGCCCAAATGACAGTTCTGGTAGCACTTACATACGCTCTGGAGGTCTGCCCCTCTCATTCCCCCCCAAAATCTCCACGACGAAAAACGTGAGACAAAATTGAGGGTCTTCGGGCCGACTGTCACAGTGGGCATGCTTGTCTTTGGTGAAGTTATTCCACATGCATCTCGGCCAATTAAATACATACTGCTCTAGCAACTATCACTAATTGTAGAGTTCTACCTTTGCCACCACGTTTCATAAAGGATGTCACATCATAAGATCATGTTCTTAGAAAAGAGAATACTCACAGAGCCTCCACTATACATGGCATGTGAAATTAAACTCAGTGCTGTTTGCCAGGCTTAGCTGGGTCACATTCACTGAAGAATCTTAGACAGAGCCAAGGGCTGTCAAGATGCCACATCACTGGCTTTGGAGCAGCCCACAGCTCAGTCAGCTAAAATTACATTAGTGTGAGATAGTGATCTGAAACACCAAGAGGAAAATCCTTTATTCTTTGTCTCTATGTTTCTGGTGGCCTTGTTTAAAAATGTCATTTTATAATCTTTTTCTTCCCTCCAAGAAAGCATTCAAAATATTAGGATATCTAATTTGCAAATTGCTTAACTTTTAGGTCTTGGTTTCTTTCCTGACTTTTGCTTTGCTTGTTTACTATATTCTCATTCTTAAACCTCCATCTTCTGGCATTTATAGGATGCTGGCTAAGTGTAGGAGCCACACTTCATCAAGGGTTGCTGGTTCCTTAAATACTCTCAGTTTAGGTGATACAAACAATGAGAAAAAAGGTTTAATTTCCTTTATTCCCTTCTTTGGATAAAGGTAAATTACACTTCATGCCCTAAGCCCCAAGCCTTTCATATGTGAGGAAGAGTTTCATTAAATTGCTACACGTACTGGTGCCACAGTGTTGCCTTAAGAGAAATGCACAGAATCATAGAATGGCTTGGATCGGAAGGATGATGATATTTTGTTTAATCATGGGAAGTGTGTCTTTGGTCTAAGCATATAAAATGCAAATACCCTCTCACTTAAAGTGAATTATATCAAGACCATCACAGCTATGTTCAAAATTCACAAGACTGAATCAAACACTAGAAAAAACATATCATTTTACTTTTTTATTACTTTCACAAGAAATGAAGAAGCTTAAACATGTGTTTTTCATTCTTTCCCCTAGACTGTCTTGGTAGCAGCATTTAGAAAGACCTTCAAATGTGGTATTTGTCCTTTTGCCAGGTGTTTGTTTTGGTTTTTTTT
The DNA here is from genome assembly GCA_013400075.1 of Hippolais icterina. Lineage (NCBI taxonomy): Eukaryota > Metazoa > Chordata > Aves > Passeriformes > Sylviidae > Hippolais > Hippolais icterina. Next base: position 12,097 of record VWYN01012496.1, read on the forward strand.
CCTACAGAGAAAGAGCAGAAGGAGGAAGAAGAAACATAAGCACAAAACCATACACCCTGATTTGAAGCACAACAGTTCTCCACCACTCAAGAATTTTCCCAGTGCTATAGACATGCAGGGCTAATGACTAATTAAGCACCTTGAGAGTATTCAAAGTACATGTTATTCATGCTGGTCTTGTTCTGCTGCCAAAGAAGACAGTGATGATACCCACTTTGGTTTCTAATCAAAGTACGGGTAGCCTCACTTGATTTCAAATTTTTTGCCCATCCTGCTGAAACACAAGTGCAACAAATTCCTCTCATGTGTACAAGAGAGACTTCAGCCTACTGCATCTCTTAAGGTGGGCCCTCTCTTAGGGCCTCTTAAGGTGGACATCTGTAATAAAGGAATATTTATGCCCGAGCTACCAAGTGCTAGGTTGGCCCTCTCTGGGAGGTAAAGACATACTGCACTGAGCACAGGAGCTCTGAAACTGAAAGAATGAGCATTTAATGAAGAAAGCAGGTAAAGAGTTCTTTACCAGCATAAAAAAAAATGCAGTGTTCTAAGTCCGAGTCCAGTCCACTGCTCTCTGTTTTGACAAACTCTAAAACTCATGAGACTGGAAAAATAAGGGTGACAGACATTCTTCCGGTGGCATTTTTCACCCATTACCAGCAGCTGAGGCCTCATGGACTTTGGTGCTGATTTGTGCAGACTAGTATATACTGACCTTAGGAAGACTGGTCTTTTCTTTTGTGATTCAACTATCCTTTTTGAAGCCATTTAAATGGAGGTGGGAAGAGGGCAGTTTTACAAACAGTGAAGTCAGTCCAAAGAAAAATAAGTAAAGCCTGAGTATAAACAGGCTACAATAAAGAATAACTTTCTAAAAAAGGAGAATTCTCAGTCAGCTGCTGAGGATGGCAGAAAAAGGCATACTTTAAGATGGTAAGTTATAACTTCGATAAAACTGCATGTATAAAAATAGATCACTTGAAATGCTTCTTTTTATTCTTGCAGGCAGAGGTTTAAAGAATTTCTATTAAAAAAGCCTTTCAATTTTATTAATTTCAAATGGGAATTTTTCAGTTCATCCTCTTTCAGTTTTTTTATGCAATAAGGGAATGCATACTTCCCAAACTTGTTGGAGAAGTTAGTTGAGCAATACAGGTTGATAGATGTGTAATTGAATGTCTACCAATGCCTTAACACAGTTTACACCCATTTATCAGAGAAAAAACCAATTTGACTGAGTCAAAGTTATACCTCCAAAAATTTCTAAGGTAGATAAGTAACCTAATCAATAAAATATAGGGTTCATTAGCTTCAGTGACGACTTGAATGTCAGATATAACAAGCATAGCAGGGGTGATGAAATTTCATTTGAGAGGAAAATGTTCTGCATGAATAATCCAGGAAAAATTTTCTGAGTTTAAAATATTAATATTTTACATATGAAATCAAGACTGTTGGCAGTGGATACAATTAAAAACAAGGTTTTTTAAACCCCAGTTAGTTTGGTGCAAGTCAATTTCAAAACTACACCTTTATAGTTTCCCAGAAAAGACTGAATCTCTCTTGAGACCCAAAGGGTATGACCATAACTCCTTATTTAAAACTAATATTTATGGCAGCCAAGAGAATACAAAAAAGCCACACATTTGTATATTGTATTAAATGGTCTACTGTAGTAGAGATTTAAATGGTCTACTATAGAGAGATCTTGAAACATTCTCAATAGAAGTACTGCAAATCTTGAGTTTTTCCAAGCCTCAAGGGCTGTGTTGCTTCACAGCTCACCATACCATATATCTTGTTACATTTCTCAATACCCCCATGTTTACTGTTGTGTTTACACAATCTCATAGCTAGGGCTGTGTGAGCACATTTTTGTTTGGGGTTGAACTAAGGGAAAAAAAGTATAACACTGCAAGAACATAACCTGAAACTTCACTTGAACTGAACCTGAAAGGAAAAGCTTTGTCACATAAAGTAACAGAAAGAAGATGGTTACTTCAGTTTCCTGGTTAAAATCTCAATCTGAATTTAGAAACAAATGGAAAAATTTGACTTTCTACTGAACACTAGAGTTTTACAAAAAACTGAAAAGGTTGATTGTTTGCAAATGATTTTAACACAGTACCTGCAATAGGAGGCAAAAAGTATATACTTACAATCAGAGAAATGGACACATTTAGCATGTTTTGAAGAAAAATGTTGAAGTTGCCTAATTTTCAATTGTGCACTAGAAATCTACTATTAATTTAATGTAGGCCTATTTAAAATTTAATCTGATCATATTGAACTATTTTTCACGTTAAAATTTTCCTGTCATATCCATATTATGATAACCTAATGAGATTGATATGTCACTTTATTTTGGTGATATATAGGGACAAAAGCAAAGTAGAATTTGCTGTATATGTAGTTACCCTAGGTTTTTGAGTCAGTTTCTGGTAAGAATAGTAGTATTCATATTATTTTAAGGGTATAAATTCTTTCTCTGTTGGAAAAAAACTCCAATCTTTATCAACATTAGTATAGAAGGCCCTCAGATGTTCATATCTTATTTCCATATGAGTTGTTAGAGTGCTGCATAAGGAATGGAAAGACCATTGTAGTGTCACCTGTGGATGCTGGATCATGGTACTATTGCTTATTGAATACAGAAGTTGAAACAAAATGTTTCAGATCTACTCCAGTCTGAGTGGCTTGGTATAAAGTAAAAAAATAATTTTTCAATCAATAATTACAAAATTTTAGAAGTATTGTTCTTCAAAAGGAGGGTTCCAAGTAGCCCTTGTTTTATGTTTGCATTTTTGTGCTCTTTAAAATAGCCATATAGTTGAATTATGATTAGAAAAGCACACAAAGACAACTTTCCTATTGCTGCTGTTGTTGTAAACACACAAACCTTTCCTCTGAGAGACATGACAAAAAGACATACCTTGCATTTTCTCTCAGTTAATTTTCTTTCAATTAATATTTCAGCTGGGAAGCCTTCTTCCTCTAGAAGGAAACATGCATTTTGAGCCATCCATACATGCAGGTTAAGAATGTCCACCTCTGCAAACTCAGCAACATGCTTACACAGTTATTCTATAGATTTGTTTCTCTATTCTTGTGATTACTAAAACGTATTTGTGTTTTTGCATTATAAAAAAGAAGAGAGAAAAAATTATCATCGGCATAGCTCCAACATGATCTCAAAATTTCTTGAGCTCCCAAGAAGAGGACATTGGTGTGTGCTGGATTTTAAATCCAAAAAGGGGTGTTCATTCTTTTCTGTCTGCATCTTGTATGCACCTCAGGAGAAATATTACTAACCTGTATTAATTTAAATAGGATTTAAAGGCTTTGAATAGATCCAAATTGATAGCACTTTGGAACGGGACTCCATGTCCATGCAGAGCATGTTACAGTAATCTCAGCATAGGTGGCAAACCCTGGAGAAGCCTTTCACTTGACATCCAGAGCTGTGATTCTGGCAGAAGTGATAAGGAAATGAAAGTTCCTTATCTCAATCTTGACTGCCCATATGAGAATGTATATTTATTATGAACTTAATCTTTTGGCTTTTTGCAAGGTGTACCCAAGAATCAGGGATTAGAAGCCATTTGTGGTTATGTTTCATTTGTGAGAGCTGGACATTACTATAGTGAAGGAGATGAATTATTAATACAATATTATTTCAGAAGAAACATTAATCTGATGCTAGTACAGATCCAATTTTTCTCTCCCTGTTACTGCATTCCTACTGAGACTACATGGTGTGTGAGGGGAGCACCTTATATTCACCCACTTCAGATTCAGAAAGTAGAGAGTATTGGGATATACAAAATAAACCAAATTTGAAGATGGTAAGTAGCTTGTGATGGAACTCAGTAAAATAGTATGCATTTCATAGGAAAGGGTTTAACTTTTATCCTGCTAAAAAAGGGCACTAAGGTGTGAAGATAGAGGTATTTCGGGACCTCTGTGTAACAAACTATTTGCAGCAGAGCCTGTCCCTCAGGGAACCTGCACAGATGGCCTCTGCAACAGCAATAGGAGGTCAGCAAGGTCCAAACTGCTACATGGATGTCATAAAATGACGCAGAAAACACATTTAGGTTTTGAACAGGGACTTGAATTTCAGTCATCTCAACCCAGTTGTTCATTGTTCTGTTTGACCTGGAGGAATGTAAAGATAGGCATAAATTAATAAATTTACCTCCTACATGAAGGTGAAAATACATGATATGTATATTTTCTTGAAATCTGTTATTAAAATCACCCAGATGTTTTTAAACTCTGCTGTTTTTCTCTAGCCCATCACTCTGCTAGGAAGTATCTGTAATTTAATCTAATCTAACACAAAAGCCTGTCTATTTTTAATGACATTATGCCTAACTCCAAAAATCCTGAAACCAACATTAACAGACAGGAGTTTCTTTATCCCTGAAATACACACTAGGATAAAGGGTCTACCAGAGTCAGTATTGTCAACATATATCCCTGGTATCTACAGTGTGTGGCGTATTTTCTGAGAACATACCTTTTTTCATTTCAATGAGATAACATATGCTGTCATTACAAAATGTAACACAGCTTGGATTCTCTGCTTTATGGAAAAAAATGGACAAAAGGAAAAAAAGCTAGTTTTTTTCAAACACTACCAATAAGAACTTGAAAATTTAATGTAGGCTATGTGTGCTGCCAACATCCAAATAATCATCAATAGGAGTTTGTGTTCTGTATAACTGAATCTCAGAGGAGATTTGCAAAGCAAGAACTAATGCATTATATCTCCCATGGGCTACAAATTTTAGGATGCTGGATGTACAGCAACTAAAAAGCATTTCTTACTAACCAAAAGTTATATGGAGGGAGCCACTAAGGTGTGGCTATTGAAGGTCCTATATATCATCACCAATAGCTGAGCAGTGAAGTTCCATTTTCAGTTTAAATAGTTTTCTAGCACCCTGCTATTCAAATTTATGTGGTCTCCTTCCATTCTAAGACATTTAAAAAGTCTATTCTAGATATTCCTCTGTAGTGTGCCCCTCTGTATTCAACAGTGTAAGTAATTTTTAAAAAACATCTACAATTATGAAGGCTTGCTTTCTGATCACTATATGCAGGAGGTGGATTATAGGATGATTTGGTTTTTAATGATATTTATATCCTTTTTGGCCTTAGATTTAGAGATATATGGGAAGTAGCCTTTCCCTCCCACACAATGGTTGAAATTTTAGTTTTTCCTTTCTGTGATAGGATATATCCCAGGCATTTCAAAACAGTATGCATTTGACTGTGTCAGAGAGAGGGAGAGAGGAAGCCTGTATGTGCAAAGAGCAAAGAGATTTGGTTTATATACTTGGTGAGGTATAAAACATACAAGGCCAGATCCCTTGTCTGACTAGCACTAGACAATAGCTGTCTCTTTAAGAGCATCTCTTTATGTTGCCTACTGGAGCTGTTCCTCTTTGGGTAAGAAAGGGTGTATGCACTGGGCCAGGGAGACATCAGTTGCTCAGAACAGGGATTAGGAATTTCTCAGGGGACAGAGCAGCTCTTGGCCCAAAGACTGTCTGTTTCTAGGCAAACAGTTTCAAAAATGGAGTGTGAGAGAAGCAAGAGTTGACTAGCATGCATGGATGTTGTCTTAGGTGTTTCCAAAGCTTTTTGCTATTTTTCTTTTTAACCATGCCCTTGAATCTTTAATCCATCCTGCTGATGCTCAGCCTAGCTTTGCTCCCTTTACCTTGAGACTGTCACAGAACACTCAAAAGCATCAATAGCCACCTAGAAAATAGCTGAGGCAGCATGGCAGGTAACAGAAGCTTCAAGGATAGAACTTGCAAGGGAACTTATATGTGACTCTGCCTCCAGTGAGGCCTTCATATTTAGAACTGAGTTTTCCTTTGAGTTAATTTGTGCCAGGTGCGATAAAAAATTTTCTTTCTGAAAAGCACATACTGAGCAGAAGTTCTCACTCCAGATCTTACCTCTCTTCAACACTTGATTTCAAACATTCAAGAGCTCCCCTGCTATGCATCTGAAAATTGCTATGGCTAAAAGTGTACTTAATTTTTCAATCAACATCTCTGTAAAAAAAAAAAGGAGTTAAAATAGTGGGAAAAGAGACTAAAATAGGCTAACAGTCACTCCTTTCATTCATCAGAAATACTTACCATCAGATGAAAATTCTTCATGAGAAAGACTAAATTTTGAAATTCACCTCTGCATAATGTACAATATACACACCAAAGTAAATTGATTTTTTAAACTTGGATTTTTGTAGAGTAAGAGTATCAGTGAGTTCCTCAAATCTACTACTTCTATTAATTATATGAGGAAGATGCTCAAATACTTGATGATACACAGTAATGTAAGTCTCTGTCGTGGTTAAGGGCAAATTTGGAGGAAAATTTCTAAAGGGGTCCCTCTAGAAAGCAAATTCAAGCCGCCCCACCCCACCTGGTTCGGGAAAAGATTTCCTTGGAGAAAAGTGGAAAAATCCTGTTTATTTAACAAGCAAAGTGTTCACAAGCATAACAAAGGAATAACATTAAACAATAAAACCTCTCACTGTTCTGAAAAGATGGCAAATTCAAAATTCAAATACGTTGTGAGGCATAACTTGACTTGCTCAGTCTCTTATCAGTCCCTCCAGTGCTGGAAAATGCCATGTCCTGGGCCACGGTGGGCTACAGGTGTGAGCTCCTGTTGTTCTGGGTTTTCAGTCCAGAGCAGGACCAATCAGTACCATGAAAAAGAAAAGCCACAGTCCAGGGAACTTCTCTGCCTCAGCTAGCTAAAAATAACTAACTAAAAGCAAAGGAATGCTCTCTCCAGCTGTCAGTGCTGCAGACAACACAGTCTGTCAGAAGGATGCAGAGGAGTGAGGCAGTTTCTGAAAACAAACTGCACTTCTTCTCCCCGCTTTGATCTCAGAACCAGTTCTAAAGGTGCAGTACTTAAAATCGAGCATAAACAGAACAGACAACTGAGGATACGAGCATCACAAAGCCACCCTAGGACAGTCTCTAACACTCATCTCAATACAGACAACAGTTCTGAACTTACATACAACATGGGAAGTAATTGTAATTCGTAAAGGATAGATTTATTATCACTAAAGGAAAAGCAGTTATTAAATATAATACATTTATTAATTCAGTGGTATTCCTATGGATTTTCTTTTCCCCAGAGAAATTCAGGGTTTTCATCAAGAATATGATCCTCATCTTCAGTTCACTATCAACGGCTTGGCATTTTCATATTATCAGATAATGAATTCGAATTAGACAGAAAATTCTCAGTAGAAGCCTGATCAATGCTCCTTGTTTTCTGATTTAGCTAAAGTAAATACTTTTTTTTCTAAACAGCTATCACAAAATAATAAACAGTATATTTGCAGCTATTCAACCCAGCCAATTATTATGCAAATACAGTAATGGGTCACAAGGTTAGCTGTGAATTGTGATCCCTTGTGCAGTTTCTTAAATGAGGGACAATGCCAACTTGGCTTTGCTTAGCTCATTTACTCTGCATCTCAACTTGTAAATTAATCATTGCTGGCAACATCAGTTTGGTTGTAATTAATCATACAGGGAGGAGCAAAGAAATTGCACTGAAGTGAGTCATATTAACAACATTATCTGATTGCTCTCAGTGTAATTTACTGGGATCCTGATGTGTGCATACAAGGCTTTTGACTGGTATCTTGGCACAGAAGGAAATCTGTAAACCTGTGTAGCCCAACTAGCCATACACATAGGTTTCTAATGAGCCTGGCTCTGGTGCATTAATTTTGCACCCATAATTGTGCAGGTTCTCAGCCCTTTAACTCTCCAACTGTCAGTGAAGGAAAGGGACTTCTAGTGCTCCTCTGGCACATAATAAAAACCAATGGAGTTCATTTCCAGGCAAGTCTAAGAACTATTAGAGGGTATCCAAAGATAGGACATGAGGATGATAAAGCATCTGAAAAGGAAGCCTTGTGTGAGGTCACTTGGTCTGTTCAGCCTGGAGGAGACTGAGGGGAGACCTCACTGCAGTTACAATTTCCTTCTGAGGGGAACAGGAGGGGCAGGCACTGATCTCTTCTCTGTGGTGACAGTGACAGCACACAAGGGAGTGTCCTGAAGTTGTTTTGGGGAGTTTTAGGTTAGATATTAGAAAAAGATTCATCACCCAGAGGGTAGCTGGGCACTAGAACAGGCTCCCCAGGGAAGTGGTCACAGCACCAGCCTGACAAAATTCAAGAGTCATTTGGACAATGTTCTCAGGCACATGATGTGACTCTTGAGGATGGTGCCATACAGGGCCAGGAGTTGGATTTTGTGATCTTGACAGGTCCCTTCCAACTCAGCATGTTCTGTGATTTTATGATAGTTCCACCCCAGTGAAATGTTGCTACAGACAAAGATAAAAATCAGATATAAAGTTTGCATTGAATTTAAATTAATGTTAACTGGAGAAAATAAAAATGGGAAACACTTAGCTAAACAGTTTTTCATATTGGTAAGGACATTTTTTTTCTCCCCAAACAAAACCAAACTAAAAGATTAGATATTAATAGTCTTAGGAGACAATGGAAGAATCGGTCCTTGTATTTCAAAGAAATCCTGTTAATAAAACACTTAAGAACCAAAAGAATTTAAAGTTTCTTTATACATCTAGTTAATCTCAAAACAAGTTAATGATAAACATAATTTTATTTCTAAAACAATTAAACTATGGCATAATTATAATCTGAGGTATGGTCTCTATCCATAGAGGGATATCCAGAGGAAAGAGGGAAGCAGTATGAGAGGTGATCTTAAACAATAAACCAAAATGCTGAAAGTCAAAGTCTAGAAGCAAGACAACTTCTGTTTTGCCTATTTCCATGCATCTAATGCAAATGTATGCCCACTCAAGCTATTACACGTGGTCTTGACTTGCAACTTGAGGCTGTGCTTTCCCAGAGGGCCTCATAGGCCCGTGCATGACCACACATACATCAATAGCTGCCTGGAATGAACATGCAGAGGAGAACTGTTATTTCATACGGCATTGTCCATTAAAGCTCTGAATATCTTAAAATTAGTTCTACTTGATTGACACCTGTGTTCAAAAGATATGTTTTCCTTTAAAATCAAATTTTTTGTGGCAGAGATAAAATGTTAGCAAATCAGAAAGGTCAGCGATAAAGTAGATTGGTTTCATGCCTGAGTACAATCCAACTTTCCCAAAAAACTAGATGACCTACATAATCCTCCCATCTAATAGTAAATGTGTTTCAAGTAGGGCAATAATTATAGGGAGCCAATTAGGTAGTTACAGGAGGCTGTGCATCAGGCCACTGGAAGAAACTAATTTCTTTTTTTTTAACTGGAACAGCAACAGCAGCAAACGAGTTTCTCCTACCCTGTGAGTAATAAGTTGACTGAAAGTGGAAAAATCAGGTAATAGAGAGAATAAAAAAAAATGCCCTCTGGCATCCTACACTTTAATTATTTTCCTTGCAACCTAGAGACTTGAATAGCAGTGTCAGCCCTCCCAACACCTCTGCTCTGCGAGCGAGAATGAAGGGTGTAGGAGTGATCCCACCATCCCTGGGGCCTGTCTGCTGTGGTTTGTATCTGGGCAGTGCAGCAGCAGGAGGCAAGTCTACAGTGATAGAAAAGCTCCATCAGCCTCCAGCAAGCTACAGCTCATGAAAGTCACAAGCTAGCAGTTATATTGCTGTGTATAACTGGAAGCACTGAACTTACAAGAGGTCCTATGAAGCCAAACCAAAGAACAATTTGGACAGATTTTCTTCCTAAATATCTGAAATATAATTATCTATAATTGGTGCTTGATGCTATCTGAGTTCACTGCAAGATGTCTAATGAAATTCAAGGCCAGCAAACATTCCCTGTGGTCTTTGAGAGGGTTATTACCTTCATATTATGCAAAGCTGCTCTGGTTTGAACACATAAGAAACACTCTTGAACACACAAAACACTCTTGAAATCCCTGGTTTTTCAAAAAGTGAAATAGAAGCGGCATTGCTTGCAAGTTATTTGCTAAAATGAATTTGCAGGGTAAGACAGCTTTTACCCTTACTGCAAGACTTCAAGCAATGGATTATCAGTCTTACTAAGCACAGCTTCTAAATCAAGCAGGACACAACATAAAACAGTAGGAATAGAGAACTTCTACAGAATACCCCAATTGTCCCAAGAGTGCTGTATTGTTCTTCTTCAGAAAGGAAATATGTTAAATGTAGGTAAATCACAGGACATCAGTCTCAAAATGCTCAGCAAAGCAGCAACCAAAATAACAGCAGATAACCAAGTAGGGAAAATTTTAAATCTGAATACTGAGACTGGCATTTGTGCGCATGGTAAATAGAAGTACACCAGCATGTCACATTCAATTCTCTAAAAATTGTATCTCAAACTTAGAAAGGGCTTGAAAATGCATGGTGCTAAATACTCCAACATTGTTGTTGCGAAACCCATATGGGCCATTCACTAAAGAGTTGGACTTGATGATCCTTCTGGCCCCTTCCAATTCAAACTGTTCTATGATTCTGTGAAAATAAGTACAATTAAAGTCTGTTGTCTGTAAGACAGGCCTTATCTTGAGACACTTAACTAGGTTAGTCTATTTGTTTATCCAGAAAAAGCAGCAATAATGGGTTTATTATTATGCATTATTGTATATAATGTATAAAAGAGAGAATTTAAACATTTAAGGAGCAGGGGATCACAGTTGTGACCTGATTGGAAGGACAGATGGAAGCTATTGCAGTTAGTGATGAAATCTGTTTAAGCACCAATGGAAAAAAAACAAAAACATTAGACTGCATGCTAAAGTACATCTGATCACGACAACAAGTGATGTCCTGCTCAGACAATATGGAGAAACACTGGAATATGCACTCTTGGGATGGTTTTCATGCCAAAAGAGGGTAGGTACATCCCTGAAGGACCTGCAGCCCATGGATGATGTGCACTGGAGCACAAGCAAGAGTCATAGACACAGTTGCATGTGGAATGTCAGAAATCTGTGAAGCCAGCAGAAAGAAACTATGGGGCACAGAACACAGGAAAGCCACTGGATAAAGCATTTCAGTATGCGTACCCCCTCCACTTCACTGGGTGAACTTGGATGGACTGAGCACAATTTGCAGAAAACATAAAAACTAGGCTGAGAAAAGGGAACAATAAATGTTTATCTAAGTACTTGTATAAATGCTTTTGGAGTTTTTCCCTCACTTCCAACATTCAAATTAATGATCAGAATTTTATGTTTACTGATGATGAGTCAAATACGTTTCTCCAACTGAAGGCTGTTTTGCTTGTGACAAGGTATTGAAAAAGAAAAGTAATATCTGATTATAAATGTCTCAATATGCATAAGAAGCCATAACAAAATCTTCCAATGGTTGGAAGATTACATGCTAGTCAAATTCTAGGTTGGAAGGGGTATAGTAGGAAAGGCTTCGATTAATCAGAACAACAGTCAGAAAAATGCTGGTCTGCTGCTGTGCAAGATCTTGAAACCAAGATCAGATAGAAGAAAATTATAGTCGTCCCTTGTAGACTTTAAATTCTTAAGTATCAGTTGCTATACCTGAGAATAGAAAAGGTGTAGAAGATCAATAGGCAATAGGTAGGCTGTTTACAGAACCATGTCTTGACAGCAAAATCTGAAGAAATAACTCTTTCTTATTTTCCTGCTTCTCATATCTTTGCTCATGCTGTGATTCTTTGCCTAGAAAATACATTACACATTTGTGTAGCCAGAAACACAAACTACACAATTTAAGAAATGTATTAAAAACCCAAAACCTCTAAAAACAAATACCAAAATTAGTGTAAATCTTCCCCAAATAATTCCTGCAAACTCTACTACATCTTTTGAACTCAGAAGAAAGACTTTTCAAAGAGAACATCACAATCTCCAGCAATTTTTCTCACCATGCTGTAACATGCCATTCTTCTATTAACCTTTCAATTAAGTTTTTGTAGGTTTTGTAGCAGCCTAGGAACAAAAATGCAGTTTTTAAAAGTTTCAGCAAGGTGCAGCACATTCTGTAGCACTGAGATGAGAAGAAGCAAGACTTTCCAGTATTTTCAAACATTTTCTAAGGGAATTTTTATGAACATTTACAGCCACACAAGAACCAATCTTGCTCCCTGCAGTAACTCTGCCTTGAAACCCCTCCTAATTTTAAATTTATGTCCTGTAAGTTGCTTAGAAATTTACAGAAGAACACAAACATTTCAATAAATTTGCTTTGGTTAGGTAGTGGTTTCACTTGAGAAGCATGAGTATGATTTAAGTCAACCAAACACAGATGCTAGAGTTAAAGGAAATCACAGCAAAACTGGGTTTGCGATTGCATTAAAATTACAAAACATGTTTTACTTAAAGTGGGTGCCTATGCAATAGGACTATGCCAAAAAAATATCTTAGTTCTCCAGGATTATTGCTGATCACCCCCACAAAGAAATTTTTACATAACTCAGTGCACTAGAAGTTATACTTGTAATATTTGCAAATTTCCTCTAAATGCATAACCAGTATAAGTGTATTGTATGATTTTAGATTGGAGCACTGCCTATTTATAGAGTTTAAGGTCTTGAAAAAATGAAAATACAACCTATAAGTTACAAAAATAGCAATTTTACCAAGCATCTCAAAATCAAACATTGCTAATCCTATGTATCCCTGGACACTTCAAGTCACCAACAGTTCCTCAGCTTCTGGAATGTGATGGCATCATTATGGACATCATATATTCTTCAGAAGGAGCTCTGCAACCACTTAAGCAGATAAGTTGTATTTCAATGCCTTCAATGCCTTTCCAGGTCATCTTGAAAATTACCACACATTCCAAAAGTTCTCTGGAAAAAAAATCTCAAAACATTGCCAGTTTGATACAACCTTTCAATTCCTAAAAGTGTATGAGACCAATAATTTTAAAAAAAGTTCTACTAATAGAATATTAACGTTAAAATGCAATAAAAATACGAAAAAGGTATTAAAAGGATCAACATGTAAGAAAAGTATCTCATCATTTTTCAAACAAAATTTACTTCAACTCAATTCAAATTCTGTTTTCCAAAATCAGCGAGGAAATTTAGGAGATATGTAATGGAAAAAATTGCAATTAAACTATGTATTATCTGTTACCAACAAAGAGATAACCAAGTTTAGAGGAAGAATTGCATGATAGAAGAAAATTCTTGAAGATGGAACATAAAATTGCAATGTGAATTCTAATACCTGTGATGTATTGGAATCTGTCAGAGAATGCAAAATTAAGAAGGGACTTGTTCTCTGCTATGTTGTTACATTTATGTTATTTGAAATATTCAGAAAATTTTGGTGCTTCTGCTTGCTCTCCATGGGGCTGTGAAAACCTTTATACTTTGGATGCATGCCTAGGGAGAAAAACATGATGGGTGAGTTTGTTTCCTCTGATGCTTTTGAGATCAGCTATGAGAGGAGACAATGTGTGATGGGGGTCTTGTTAACACTGAAATTTATCACTTCAGTTCAGGTTCATTTGATATAATTGCCAGGTTTGGGTTCAGAAGCCATTTTTACAGTCATATATTTGTTATGGGTTTTAGTTTTATAGTTTGTCACTGTAGATGTGTCACAGCACATCCCAAGTTTCTGTGGATCCTCTGGTTTTTTTCTGCTTACAGGTCTGTGCCTTCCACTGAACTCAATGGCTATGGTGGTACCTGTGGCACCAGCCTTGTGCTCTGGCAGATCCACATGAAATAGCATGATTTTAGAGGCTCTTGACATTTACCATTTGATATTCCATAAATTACAGGCACAAACTTGCAGCCACAGCCAGAAGTGTGCTGCTGTATGTGCGTGTGCATCCATTGTACAAATCCCAAACAATGCTGTTTCTGAAGACTAAGGGAAAATACACTGTTTTACTTACAATACTAAAAAAATGCAAACAAACAAAAAACACGCCCCCCCCCAAACCTACCAACCAAACATCACAAAAAAACAACTGAACAAAAAAGAGCCAAACCAAAACAAACAAAAAACCAAACCCACAAAAAAATTCCAGAACCCAAAT
>VWYN01012496.1:29906-53042 GCA_013400075.1 Hippolais icterina
AATACACAGCAATGGTTAGTGATGTGTTTTCTTGTCATAAGTAAGCACCGTAAGGTCATGATAAAGATATCTAAGCAGTTGCCTGTTTTAAGTTCACGAATTCACAGGCAGATTGAGAGCCAAATTGAGTTACCTTCTGTTAATTGCAAGAATTTCTGGGTAAATAAGTGAGTTTATACTTCTTTGAGAAAATAAAATGAAATTTTGTTACTGGAGAATGGCAGAACTTAAGAAAATATCCCACATTAAAAAAAAAAAAAATCACCTGTCTTTATCTTTTTTCTTCAGAGGAACTAAGGGCTGATGCATTAGAACATTTTCCCTCTGTCCCTAACTATTATTTTTTCCCCCTGTTTGAAAGTAGGGATACTGTGGCAAATAGTTATCAGTATCCTACTCCAGTTTTTAATTGCTGATGATTAACAAGTGTCTGATGTTTAGTGTCCCCTTCCAATCACACAAATTATAAGTTATTTTAATGTTTTACTTGCACATTACACTTTAGTAACTTTCTGTTATAACAGCTGTTTAACCTCTCACACACAAATATCTCCAAGGCCCACTTTGCTGCTTAGAGAGACAGCATGAAATGTTGACAATGTTACCAAAGAGCAAAAAAGTAACTCAAGCTTACAAGTGAAAATAACTGGAACAGGAGTCTCGGGCTTTTTTGATGATTTGGTTATTTGTTGGTTTTTGTTTGGTTGGTTTTGGTTTTTTGATGATTGATGTTTGGATTTGGGGTATTTTTTGTTTGTTTGTTTATTGATAAAAATAGAAACAAACCAATTGAAGTTCATATGACAAGAAAATGTCTGTTTCCTTCTCAGTGAAAATGACTGTAGAGATTCTGCCCTCTGCCTAACTATAGTGTCTGAATTCCTCCTCATGTGCAAAAGGTATGTCCACTAAAAGGCTATATAAAATTTAATTTAGAAAATCTGGCCTCACTGTATTTCTTTCTTTCTTTCTTTATTGTTCTAAAATCTAACCACGTATGTGCACATGCCATCTTTTAAACCAAGCAAGACTTTGTCTGGCAAAAATATGCATTTTGCTCCACACTGAAAATTTTATAGATACATCACTGTAAGCATTTTTCTTCAGAAAAGAAATTTTAAAAAATCATATATCTTGCATGCATTGGTGATTTCAATGAGAGCTTGGAATTTAGGAGACCTGTGTAAATGCCCTCTGGAGTCAGAATGCTTATCTAACAGAGTAACAGGTGATGATCTTTCTCCAATAGGAGACATAAGTTTTAATAAAAAGAGGAATTGACTAGTCTGTGTCTGATAATGTGTTAATTTTTTTACAATCAGTAGCGGATAAGTGGATATGTGTATGTATATATATAAGAGAACTTTTGAAATTCTTCTCTGGGTTGACAGGTCTTGCTCTGTCTCCTCACAGAGATTCATCCATGAGGGAGTTTCATCTGTGGGTAGAAAAACACCAGTGCCATACCTGACTCCTGCCTGGGCTCCTGATGCCTGCATCCTTTGGGAGCAGGCATGGTGCCACCTGCCTTGCTGTCTGCCTTGGCTCCTGCACTGCCCTGCCTGGTCTCCATCCCTGGTGATCCCCAACTTAACAGCTCTGCTGGATTTGCACAGCTTTAGAGCTCACATGTCAGTGCATCTTACCCACATTTACTCTGGATGCAAAAATATCACTTCTTCCAGCAAAGCCTGTAGCCACCCAAGTGGGTGATGGAAGACAAAATTAAAAGAGTCCTCAGTTTGTATTCATAGCACCTATCCTCATCCTAGAGAATGATAATGTATAGACAGACCTTGGGAAACAGTGAAAGAGTATAGGGTGGTAGACTATGATTATACACATCCTGCTCAGTAATATGGATCTCAAGAGTTGTTCCTTATTAGCACTCTGTTTCTTTGTAAAGAATTGCAGTACAATAGTGAGTTTCACCTTCTTTTTTTTTCTGCATGATGTCACACCACACAAAATCAGAAGAAATGTGACAGACGTGGGCTGAAATCTGCAGTTAGAAAATTTTCACAACCACTGCATAAGAGATCATCTGCTTACTGCTTTGTGTGTCCTACAGTTTGAAGGATGTCCACATGCCAAAGGTTGAGGGTGAGCTCCCTTTTCTTTGGAACTTCTCAAACCCTTTACAACACACAATTTCCAAGAAAAGTTGTAATAAAATATTCTGTGATACCTAACACATTGTGGCTAATGTTATCAGAAGCAATACATAAATGGATGTATGCCAGTAAGGAAAAGGTTGAATATTGAACCATCAGTTCCCACTGAATGTGGAAGCGATATCAGGAAGATAAGAGTAGCATACTAAGTTCACTAAAACAGCGGCACTCTTTTGCAAAGATACTTGAAACTTAAATAACAAATCTGTGATACAAAATCTCAGAGGGACACTAACTCACATGAACAAAATTCGCTAATCAAAGCAAGTTGCATATTCCTTGTCATGAAAAAAAAAATTGCCTCGTTTATAAGACAAAATTTCAAACCGTGAAACTCTGAGAATAAAAACATGGACTTAAACATTTATAATTTTCTTTGAACATGATTTCTTTAAGCAATTGCAAACTGTTCTATCTAGACTATATTTAAGACTTGTGTTATGAATTAGTTCTCAAATAAAGTATTGAGATTGTACAATATTTATTGGTGCTTTAAGAATAAAGAAATGGAATCTAAATCCAGTAATATTCAGGATTTCTGTTATTCCAGAAGACTTACTCTTGTCCAAATATTGTGTGTGCTCAAAACACAAAAGAAACAACTTTTAAGGGTGATTATAGAAGCTTTTATTTGGCTAAGAAACTGCTTCCAGTTCAGCTTAAGAATAACGCAAACATTTGAATTACGAATGCCAAACAAGGTCCTTAATGAAAGCACTTACAGACATGGGGCTGCATTGGTATACAGATTTCCAATAATGTAGCAAATATGGGGAGAAGGTAATTTGTTTTGGAAAACAGACTCCTCAAAAGTCAGCGAATACAGGGGAGGGCAGAGCTTTACACCAATTGTTGATTTACAGTTGCAGTCAGTCTGTAAATATATTGTATATAGTTATAGCTAAAGGAAAGAAACATTATGACAATTTTGCAGTGTAACTTTCTGTGCTGCTGCAACCTCACAATCACACATTGCTCAAGCATTCAACTGCTAGCCCAGAGAGAATCTTGGAGGAATACTGCCACATTGATTACACAGATTAGAGAAACAATTATGAGGAGATCATAATCATTCACTGATTCACTTGCTGAGCTGTGGCCAAACACATAATGCTAATCATTTAACTTCTACAGAAAAGGGGAGAAAGAAAACATTTCTTATATCTGGCCAGTCTGAAAAGATAGACATCCAGTTTCCAAATAGCATTTCCAAACCCATCTTTTAGTATAAATCTTGTCTGGACTTCATCTTACTCTCCTTTTTTTTTAACCACAGAGTCCATGCTTACATCAAGATCATGCTTTGAATGCTGAGATTGATATGCATAAGAATTTTACAATTACCATATTATAACAGCTATAAACTAATCACAATTATGTGGGTGAAGTTCATAAACTTTTATGTGCATCTGAGAGTAAACGGCTCAGAAACTTAAGGAAGGTGATTGAGAGTAATCACCCTGGCTTTACAATGGGAAAATCATGCCTGACCAACCCAATAGCTTTCTACAATGAAATGTCTGATTTAATGGATGAGGGTAGCAGTGGATATTGTTTATCTCACCTTCAGCAAGCCTTTTGACACTGCCTTCCATCATATTCTCATTGACAAAATGACAAAGTATGGGTTAGATAATCAGGCAAGGAGGTGGATAGCAAACTGGCTGAATTGCTGGGCTTAAAGATTTATGAGCAGTGCCACAAAACCCAACTGCAACCCAGTCCAGTGTACACCCTGTGGTGTACCCTCAGGCCTGCTCCTAGGCCAGAACTATTTAACCACACTGATAATGACCTGGCTGGTGGGATAGAGTGCACCCTCAGCAAGATTGCAGAAGATGTAAAACAGGGAAATTGACCAGTTCAGGTGGTTGTGCTGCCATTTAGAGGAAGCTCAAAATGCTGGAGGAAGAGGCCCACAGAAATATCATTAATTTCAACAAAGAGAATTTGCAAAGTCATGAACTTTTGCTGGAATTGCCCCAAACACCAACATCCACTGGTGGCCAGCCTGAAAAGCACCTTGGCACAAGAAGACTTGGGTTTCCTGGTGGAAACCAAAATGGACTTGTAGCACTGGATTAAAGATACATCTAGGTCCTTGGTCCCATTCTGTGCTGCCTACAGTAAGATACACAGAGGTATTGAAGCACGTCCATCAAAGGGCCACAAAGAGGGTTAAGGGCTTCGAGTAGCTGTCAGATCAACAGATACAATCCTGAGAGTCAACCTGGTACAGCTGACCCTGCTTTGAGGAGGGAGATGGACTGGATAGCATCCAGAGACACTTCCAACTCTGTACATGTTGTGATTATCTGAGAAGAGGCATTCTGAATCTGCTTGCTGGGATGTTTGCGTGGGCTTCTCAGAAAAACAGAAATATCATTTAGTCCCAGACATATTATGTGGTGTATTAAGTGCAAAAGAGGTGCCTGATATTGCTTGTGGTTAACAAGTGACTGTGTGTGGTATTAATGAACAATGGCAAAAATGCAAATTACAATTTCTTGATGTATATATAAATATATTTTTGTGCATACAATTCAATAGCTCTTTTACTTCAAGATATAATGAACAACTACAGAAAACAAAAATATTTTATACCAGTGCTTTGCTAATGCCCTGGGAACCACTCATTCCACCCACATGCTATCAAGTTACCATTATAGAAAAATAAGATTTTTGTAACACAAGGTAGTGTAAGGCTGTGTAATTTTGAGACCTTTCAAGCAACACACACGATCATTACAAAAACACTCTTCTGAAATACCCTGAATCACCACATAATACATCCATTTATCTAATTTCATATTGTGTTAACGTGTGAGAACAACAGCTAAAAAGTAAATACTTAAGTAATTCAAAATTTCAGTTAAAACCAGAACTTTATAAGTCCCTGTACTCCCCCCAAAATAATAATGAAAACTTATACTGATACTCAGTTTTTAGCTTTCTTGCTAAACACTGTAATAGTGTAACAACAGAAATGTAGCTATTAAACCACTCTTTATCATCCCTTCCAGCTTGACACAGCCCTTCTGTTAAAATACCAGAATACAAGTGTATAGACTCTGGGGATAAATCATTGTTTGCTATGCTGTCTAGCTCACTTTGGTGGCAGTTTCATAGGTTCAATATTGGCCTGTGCTTTCTGACCTGATTTTGGAGTTTTCAGCATGTGCTACTGACATCCATCCTTGTTATGGTGATCCTCTCTTTGTTAGGCAGTGTGACAGTTGTTTATGCACTTGGGTACTCTCTGACTGAGAATAGTATAGTCACACAGATTTTCCTGTTATAGAGTCCTCTTGCTTTCACATTTGAATTTCCTAGGCTTTTATTATATTTTAAATTTTATCCTTGGGCTGAAGTTATATTGCATATTTAATTTTTTACTCATCTTATGATCACTGAAAGAGGATTTGGCTGTTTATCTCAGATATATTTCAAGGAGATTGCATTTTCTTTTTATTTACCCTAGCAAACAAGTGCAAAGCTACTAATTTTCTAAGACCATTAGAAAGCCTTTGGTTTGTACAGCCTTTACCTTCTTTCATTTTACTTAGATGCTGTAATGTACGATAGGTTTCATGTCAAATTACAGATAGTGTGGTGTAAGTTTTCTCCTTGTCAAGGAACATAATGAATTTACCATGAGTTCCAGATTACTGGAATATCTTTATAACTCTTCTGTTAGACTCTTTCAATGGTAAACCTGTAATTAAGCCTTAAGTATATTTAAATTATATGTGTTCATTAAGTTATAATATATAATGGTAGCATTAATTATGGAGAGGTCTAAATGGAATTTTTTTTTACCCTTAAATAGTAATAGATTACTTTAATAAGACTATTCATGTGTATAAAGCCAAGCATATGTTTAAGTGTTTGCATGATTGAATCCTTTGTATATGAAACAGCCAGCAAAATTACATTTGTATGCCTGGTCTTCCCAATTTTGAGGACTGTGAGAAATGTAACAAGTAGAAATTTGTTTCTTCTCCAGGGCCTAATAAAAATTAGTACCTGTCCTTAGCAGGCTAATCTGAACAGTCCTGGAGAACAATCATTGAACTTTGGGAGCCTATTCTGCACTACTTGGAAAAGAGTGTTAAATAAATCATAAAATATTTAAAAATATCAGACAATTTAGAGAAATATAGACCGTGAGAAGGACTAAAAAAAAGATTTAAAGAAAATAGAAGGTTGTTCATGCAGTCCTTAATGGTCTGAGTGTGGATATTATGGGTCATTATTATTAGGTATTATTCACAGTGATCCTGAAAAGCAAAATCATATCTCAGTAATGAAGGCAGTATACACTGCATTTGAAGACAAATTACAGTCTGACAGAAAACTGTTTGCTTCTCAGCTGTCTCCATAATACATTCTAGTTTAAAATAATGAGACTGTTGATAAATATTTTATGAATATTTACCTGCAAAAATGACAAAAAGAAATGAGAATAAAAAGAATAGAAAGAAAAAAATGTGGCACTTTGTTCTGTAGTTTATAAATAAGTAACATACATTTTGTTGTAGTTTTGTACCCAGATCTTTTTTATTTCAGAAAACAGCTAAAATCAGCCACAAATGATCATTCAGCCTTTTGTTGTGGTGGTTACTTTTTTCTTGACTGGAATACTCTTAAGGCCAGGTCTGGCTTTCAAGTGAGTGATAGCAAGAAATGAAATTCTCTTAGCCTCCAGTCAGCCCCCAGTGATTCACAGAATTGGTGCTTGAGTATTATACAAATAGGAAAAATTTTCTGAAACCTGGAGAGATGCCATGACTATGCAACTGTGCTACAGACACAGACATTACAATTCGCAAGGCTTCTTCACCTAAAATATACCTGAACTGAATGAAGCCTCTTATTGTCTGTTAGGTAAAGTTCTATATAAAGACAATTTGGATGCATACTCTGCATCTTCAAGAGTTTTCAGCGGCACAGCTGTTTCACATCTGTTGAAGTCCTCTCAGAATTCAGCTGTTTACTCCGTACCTCACCTATTTGCAACTCCTGACAATTTTAATTCCTTGTTCTTTTTTATTCAAGAGTTAACAGATCACCTGCCAATTGTACAGCATTCGTGGCAGAGAGTAGGTAGATCTGTGATCCCCCCTTGATAGATGTTGCTGATTTTGACTGAAACTGTGTTATTAGAAGTTGAAAAAAATTATAATTACAATAACTCACAATGAAAATTTTCAGTCAGTACCAAGATAATGCTCAGTTATGGAAGGTATAAATGACTAAAACCTATGCCTGTCTTAAACAATAGAGTCACATTTTCTACCTACAGATGATGATTTTTTTTTTTTTTCTGCAATGTGTCTGGCTGGTGAATAGATTTTAAGCATTTGGGAAAACAGATGAGCAAAATATGGAACACATTTCACAATATAGTAAATCCAGGAGTGCAATCAAAATACAGCTCTCAGCAAAAATAACTTTTAATTGGCTACAACTGACTTTGTATCCTCTTTTACTCTGAAATTGTGAGTTCTTCTTTAACTCATGTGCTTAAATTTGTGGCTTCTGCTGCTAGATACTTTGAGAATGTGTTCATGTACCATAACCCCTTTAAAATTTTCAAGTTCCTTCCTAGTCCTTTAAAGATGTCATGGAAAGAGTTGTCTAGCAAAGTCGAAACTAAGATGTGGCCTTTGCTGTTTACAGATTCCTAGAACTGATATCTGGCAATAGCTGTGAAAATACATGCCGGCTCTAAAAATGGTCTCACTTTGAAGCTTATGTAATTTTCCTGCTCATGGAAACTGTCAATGGTTTTCTGTCTGCTGTATGCATTTTCCTTCTTACCAGTGCTCATCTCTTTCCAGTTTTAGATGTTTCCCTAGATATTACACCAGATGCACCCAGTGGGCCTCCTCTTCTGAGTGGAAGCTGTCATTCTTACTGCTGATACAAAGTACTTAGGGGAGCTTGTGAATAATACCCTGTGTTTGCAGTTGCTTTACATACTTTACAGCAGAAATAGTGCTAAGAGTGACATTTACACAACTGATTTTCGGCACTGAATGCAGGATATTCATCTCCCTCTCCCAAACTTGTTACATAGCCAGCAGTAGGAGGGAGGGATTGCTTCACAGAATAATTCAGAGCAACTGATCATGGAATCATAGAATAGTTTAGGCTAGAAGGGACCTTAAAGATCATGTAGTTCCAGCTGGAACAGAAGAGTGAAATATAGGCAGAGCTAGTGAACTGGGAGCTACGTTTCTAGCAATCTTAACATTAAGAAAATATGACATTGATCTGTAAAAAGAAATTAGATGGCTAACACACCATTAAAGTACACAAATTTTCTCCTGTATATAAACACATTTATCATAAAGTATCCTAAAAGTTATTCTTGGGTAGTAGTAAAAGGAGGCAGCTACTAGCTTTGGCAAGTATGTCAAATATAAATACAGATAATGGGAAGGACCAATGTTATCTGGAGTACCTATAGCTCTACTTTAGGTAGGGAGATAGTCCACATTCCACAAAGTAAAATGCAGAGGTAGTGTGAAGTGCTGAGATACAACTATATTTGGAGATTTAGCAACCTAGGCCTCTATCCCAGAAAGGGAAAAAAGATAAATGTTTAGCAAGCTCTAAGGGGGACAAAGGAGCAGATAAAACTTCTTTAGCATCTCCAAGCCCATTCACTACAAAAAGTATAAAGGCACAATCTAGGGGCACAATCTTGACATCCTCAGATTCCTACTGGCTCCTTTTAGCTCCTGCTACTGTCCCAAACTCAACTGAGTCACTGCAAGCAACACAGTACATTCCTGTGTCTGAATCCATGTAAGCCATGTTCTGTAATGAGGTAAGACCCGGAAATGCAGCCAAAGGAAATCTGGGAGCATTCTGGGCATACACCAAAAAGATGTTGCGAGGATAACCGGGAAGCCAGGGCTTCTGATCACAGGGTTATCTAGGTTCAGCCTCCAAGAATCTAATTGCACATTTAACAGGAGAGCTGCTGTGCTGGAGCCTTAGCTGTAACACCCCTGTATTACCCATAATTCAGACAGATGCAGAAGATGTAATTCATCTGGTTTCCTTTTCTCCTGTGCAGCTCTATTTATAACATTTTGTTCTTTATTTATACCATATTAATCTTCTGACAACAAGTTAAGCATCTGTTGTTTTTTGGAACAGGAACAATCCTGTTCCTTCATTCCCATTAAAAAGGAATAATCTGAATGTCTTTCTTTTCCTCAACTATCCACTTTCCTCAACATCAACTTTGCCTATGTATGAATACATTTGGTGATAACACATGTGTTTCCCTAACAAGAAGTATGTTCTGGTTTCAGGCAGATTTGGGAGAAAAACCTCCCATGGCACCCTCCCTCCCTTCCCCAGCCGGTTCAGGAAAGGCTTCTTCAGAGAGAAGTGGAAAAAACCTGTTTATTAAACAGGCAAAGCACTCCCAGCACAATACCCGATGACAAGAGCTTCATGCCACTCTGAAGAAATGAGAAATGACAAATTTAGAGAGAGGAAGTCCCTTCCTGAAGATAGTCTCTCTGTTCTGTTGCTCCATCTCCTCTGGCGTTGGGAGAAAAAGGAGCTGAGTTACCGAGCTGCTCTTGGTGGGGTGGGTCCCTGGTGGAGGCCCCCCGGAGCTTCCCCCAGGTCCTCAGTCCGGAGAGACTGGAACAGTTCCGAGGAGAGGGGAAAAAAGGGAAAAAAAGGGGAAAAAAAGAGGGAAAAAACTTCAGCTATTCTACAGGATCTAACTACATTACCACTAAACTATCTAACTCCCGAGGGAAAGCCAAAAAAAACCCAAAAAGCAGAGCTTCTCTCCATGTTGCTGTGTTCCAACTCCCCTGCTTCCAAGGTCACTCCAAGGAGCAGAGTCTTCCTGGGGAAAAACAAAGCACGCTTCCCCTCCCCTTTGCACCCAACAGATGATTGGGGATACACATATCCCCCTAGGACAAAGTATTAAAAATGACCTAGTTATTTTAGAAGAAGGACACGTACATGTAAACATTCCTAAGTGAGGTGCTACCTAGGAATCAAGATGTTTAAAGAAGTGTTAGGGTCATTATCACTTTTTCATGTAGCTCTGGGAAGCACTAGCAGATATACCAGAACAGGTGGAAGGAGACCTGTTTTTTTGAAATAAGAAAGTGAATTTTTGCATTTGAAATAAGAAAGTGCAAGGATTTCTGTGTATATTCTTCCTTTGTGTAGGTTTAGTTTTTTCCCTTTGTTTTCTTTTATTTTGTTTGTCAGCTTCTTGAAACCACAAGAAGAAACCAAGAAGATTTGGAAAAGCAGCCAAAATTTTGATGCTTGTTCTAGCTAAAAAAACCCTCCAAACTTTTTGAGATTTAACCAACACTATTATTTCATATCTTGTTTTATAATCTCACAGATTGATATGTAAACACATTATATCTACCATCATCCATTCCTTAAACTGCTTCAGATTTAATATGCAGTTTTCTTTTACAAAGATTTATTTGGCTTGTTGACTGAGTTTTGATTACTTCCATGTTGTTTCGAATTGGCTTAATGTCCTAAGGATTTTTCTCACTTGTGCATCAGTTTATCTTTGTTTCTTTTGTCTTCTGCTACTGGCATATAAAAGGTAATGGCATCTTCAATTGTGTTTAAATCCTGCAGATAAATTGGAGTCCTCAAAACTGATTGTTTCTATTTTTAATACTTAGCTTAGCTTTATAATTGCATATTCTCCATAGGAAATCTGTTTTGAATCAGCTCCTTATGATGAAAGTTAGGAAAAATATTCTGCAAAGAGCAGCAAACCCACAACATTAAGAAAATAATCTGTAGGGGAAAAATAATTTTCTTCTTTCCTGACCTGGACAGAATTGCTTTTTTCATTTGTAACACACTTCACAACATAATAAAAAGACCATTAAAAGAACTAAAATTTTGTTGCAATTGTTTCTTTGTTTCTTTGTTTGTTGGTTTG
This sequence comes from Hippolais icterina, assembly GCA_013400075.1. Lineage (NCBI taxonomy): Eukaryota > Metazoa > Chordata > Aves > Passeriformes > Sylviidae > Hippolais > Hippolais icterina. The sequence continues at coordinate 41,049 of VWYN01012496.1, forward strand.
GTTTTGTTTGGAGTTGTGGCTTAATCCCAGCCAACAGCCAAGCCCTAGGCAGCCACTCACTTATCCTTCACCACTGGGACCAAAGAAAGAATGGGAAGGGTAAAAGCTGGAAAACTCCTGAGACGAGATATAGACAGTTTAATAGGGAAGACAAAATCCATGTAAACAAGCAAAGCAAAACAAGAAATGAATTCATTGCTCCCCACAGGCAGGCAGGTGTTCAGCCATCTCCAGGAGAGCAGGGCCCCATTACCTGTAGCACATACTTGAATAGACAAATGCCATGACTCCAAACCTGCCCTCCTTCCTCTTTCTTCCCCTCAGCTTTTTGTACTCAGCATAATGTCACATGGTCAGAAATATCCCTTTGGTCAGTTGGGGTCACCTGTCCCAGCTGTCTCCTCCCAGCCTCTCACACACCGTCAACTTCCTCACCAGCCTGGAAGTACAAACTGCAGAAAAGGCCTTGGCTCTGTGTAAGCAATAACAAAAACATCTCTGTATTATCAACCCTATGTTCAGCACAAACCCAATACATAGTCCTGTACTACCCACTGTGAAGAAAATTAACCCTTCCTTTGCCAAGACCAGCACATTTGGCTTCCTGGTTTGTTTATTTGTTTTTGGGGAGATTGTTAAAATATTTTTTTAAATAATTTTCTCTCCATTGGACCTCTTCTCTTTTTGTGAGATGGGGGGTGTGAGAGTGGACTTTAGCAGGAAGAATTTTGGAAGATAGGGTTTTTTTTGTTTTATGCACACTGTTGCTCAATTCCACCTTCACATCATTCCTGCTAGCAAGAGCAAAAATATTATTCCCTTTCATTAGCTTACTGTTCCCATTGCTCCTCTCTGTGCTTATTTTCTTTTCACTTCATGAGTTCTGATATTGCTCAATTTTTAAGGGACTAGTCAATTTTAAGTCTATACAGTGTGACAAAAATATTTACCTTATGCTCCTCTGATTTAAGGAGAGAAAAAGGAGCTGAATATCCAGACAGGCATGATGAGAGTTCTGAACAGTAAAAGAAGAGAAGGAAATTGGATATGAAAACAAAAATAAATTAGCAAATTATGAGGTATGCTCGTATCACACAAAGTTTCAGGGGTTTGTTCTGTTTAAATATACAGCAGGATGCACAGGGGGAGATTATACTGTCCAAAAAAATTTTCCATGTAAGAAAAACATTAGAAAAAAGATGTAAAAATTCAATGTCCCTACCCCTTTCACTCCTTCCCAAAGAGAGAAGTTGAGAACTGGTTTAATTTCAAACAAACAATGCCTTCTATATCTTTTATTTAGTCTTCTAATTAGTAAGTAGTCAATCAATTATTTATTATGAAAAACCCTCACCCAATTTAATTCATTCAAGCATCATCTATCAAATTTCAAGTAAATTGTTTAAGAGGTTGTCCAAGTGACCTATACACCTGTCCTTCATGATTAAACCTCCCGGCTTTCACAATATTGTGCTTCCTTTCTTTTAATAAAGCCCTGTTTCAGAAGCATACAGATATGTGTCCCCTACCCAAGCTCTGGAAAGAACAGGATTTTCTTTTCTTTATATATGATTGCCTTCAATTCTGTAGCGTTCAGGACATGGTCCTTATCCTTTAAGTGTATCAACCAATCAATAACTATTCAGAAGAATATAGCAACTGCCTCTGTCTTTTATTTGTAATCCTCTGAGCACATTGCAAAACTCTTACTTTCTCCAGGACATTCAGCTGCAGGATTTCTGGCAGCCTCCTCTCTAGCAGCAATAAAGATTCTTCCTCTTCTTAGTTTCCAAGAAATGTGACTCTTGGGTATGGGCCCAACCTCGTTTACAACAGGATTATTAAGTAGCGTGTATAACTAAGTAAGACAGTTCTTAATTTCACCCAGCCATATTTTGAGAGCCCAGCAACAGTTTCCTCCACATCATACAACAACTGACTCCTTGAACATGGCTTTGCAGAGGATCTTAAATTTCAGCTTTATAGGCCAGTTTTTTAGCTACCTTTAGTCAAAAATCTTCAGGTAGTACTGCCTGGCCCAGATATTGTTTTATGCTTCAGTAAGACAATGGCAAGGGCAAGAATTTTTATAATAAATTGAACCATGACAAAGCTGAATTTGCATATTCTCTTTTACATAAAATTAAGATTGTTCTGTTGAAATGTGGCTAGAAAGTATATTAAGATGCAATAACTGTTATTTCCATAGCAAGATGAGAATGGTCTTCTGCTAAGACCTGCTCAGGTTTATAATTTTTATACATTGTCTGTGAAACCTTTTTGCCAAGAGAAATAAAACAAATAATAAACAAAGACATTAAAATCTGTGAAATACATGTGATGTCCATAAAAATCAAATGCTTGCACTAATTTGTTAAATATTTCTTGGTCTTCTGAAATATAGACTCTGAAAGGACATCTTTACCATTTCTTTGTCATTCTGGAGGATTCCTTTCCAAACCAGGGAAACCAATCTGAGAGACAATTGGGAAACATATGGAAAGGTTCACATCTTTGGCCAGATTTCTTTCTCTGTTTAGCATCAATGAACTCCCAAGACCAGGTACCAAGTTCCAAGGTACAATCACCAGTTCCTGGACCCAAAGCACTTTAGTATGTAATGACTGTGAAGAACTGCCTCAGACTTGCTCATTTTTGTACACTGGTCACTGATATTAGCAAATTCAACAAAAACTGCAAACAAATCTGAAATCAGGTGTGTTTCACCGCATTTGGAATTCTGTTATTGCAGATGTAGACATCTCCAATAGAAAGGCTGACATTAGTGTTCAGCTCATATCATGCAAAACGAAAAAAAGAAACCTATAAATTTTCAGGAAATGGGCTGTTTTTGCACTTTAAAGAGGTAAGAGTATGCTGGAAAACCTAACATTTTCTGTGAATTATCAAATATTTACTTAGTCCCACAACATAGGTTTTGGGATAAAGAATATTTTCCCAGACTGGTTTCCATGACATCTATGCTCATTATTTCCTTGAGATTTATTAGTGTGTCCTGTAAAGCTCTAGCAAGAGAGTATGCTAATTCACATCTGTAAGAGAATGAATACAATTTTAACAGATCAATGTTACCATTAAAAGAGGGAAATGAAGTATTTAGGTATGGAAGAGCCTCAAAGTACCCAAAAGTAATGTATTCCAAGCACAGATTCAGTGTAACTTATTTAGAGACACTGTGCCTTTGTATTTTCAACATATTGCCTTATTAATGTAACCCTAGGACTTGAACTATGTGAACTCTCTTCACTGAAACAGAAAACCACTCAAGGCATAGTCAGGTTAGGATTTCATTGCAAACTGGAACATTAAGGCATTCAGCAATCTTGGAGGCCTGGCCAACATTATTTCTCACACATGCACCCTCCCCTTAAAATAAAGGTTTAAAACAAACTTCAAACTGCTCAAGTCCTGGTTCCCTAAACAGAAACAACATGGGCATGGCAGAGATCTACACTACTACTGTTTAATCTTGCTCAGGGGTGCTCATGTGAGCAGAACAACAAAAGGCCAGCAAGAGACTGACCTGCTAAAACTGACTGAACAGTGTGTCACTGTGAGAGATATTCTGGAGAAGCCTTGCCCAAACCAACACAAAAATAGATTGGATTTATTGTGGGAAAAATTTCTCACAAAAATATGGGAGAGGCTCCTTCTTCAATTTTCTTTATAAGAAAACTCTGATCTTTCCATGAATTTGCCCAGAGGTCAATGCTGCTTTTCTCTATGTTTATAGCAGGCTGTTATTTAGTGAGCAAGAAAGGAATGGAAGAACTTATCACCCACAATATCATCATGGCATAAAATATTCTCAGTCTGCCACGTACTCCACTGCCCCTCTTCTCTCTCGTACAGATTTGCCATACAGCACTTCACTAAACTCAGCTCTCTTTTGGGACAAAGCTACATAAAGATGTGTGTTTCATTAAAGAACCCAGTAATTTTATGCCAAATTTTCAGAAGCACAAGATAGCTGGGTGGCCCCAATATTTTACAAAAGGAGGCTAGGTGAGGAGTTGAAGATTAATGTTCCTATGAATGTTACAATCACTTTTACACAGTAACATTTTTACCCTGAGTATTCCAGGTTGGAAATTACAGTGCCATAACAACATATTCAGACCTATTTCAGTCTGACACGGATGTGAATCCTGCAAAGACAAGCATTAGAGAAGTTTTAAAAGTGAAATATTTTTCCTCTAAAACATGCAGCATTCTGAAAGTTAGACCCTTTACCTCCCTCTCTTCCCCAGTCCTTCAGCAGAAAAACTCTTAATATTAAAACTAGTAGACAAAGAACCTTTCAAGTACACTTTTGTGGATCTACATGAATGCACAAAGATGGTGCGTATCTAGAAGCAGAACTGACTTCTGTAATAAGTCTGTCAGTTTAAGATTTGGCAGCTGTTTTAGTGGAGACAAAATTACCACAAGCTCACAGTAGCTAATTTCCTAAATGCAATAATGTGGTTATTTGGCATGATGGCCACAGGCACTGCATCAGTCCACATTAAAGACTGAGAAGTTAATCATTTGCAGTTTAAAAGAAGAAAACTCTGACTGGCTTACTTTTGAGTTACAGGACTGTAAAATGAATTTGAAATCACCAATTCAATTTTTTTTTTTTTTTGGTGGCTTTATAACTTTTATACAAACCCATTTATATTTATGCATTTATTTATTTATTAAATATTTTCCTGCTTGAGACCACATATGCTTGGTATGTGTAATTTATAGGTCAGTTATGAACTTTTATAAAGAGGTGTGAAATGAAAATATTGACAGCTGAGTTTACTGGCAAAATTATGACATTCTTCAAAATAAAGGTCAAAATTCTGAACATCATGGATATTCCACAGCTCCAAAACCAAACAAAAACATCCAAACAAGTGTTAGAATTTTTTGAAGATTTTTATTTCTTTAGCTCAACCATTTTAAAAGAACACCATTTCCTTTACCAGACAGGCAAATGGCCTAGTTTGCTTGGTTTTTTTCTGCTGCTTTTTAGAAGTATATCAAAAAGACAAAATCAGAAAACAAATTTTAAAAAATGTTGGAAGGAAAGCTGGAACACATAGATGTTGAATTTTAGGAAAGCAAAGGTCAGAGCCTAGTTTACAAGTTTTCTCCAAGACTGGCAGGGAAATTAGGACACCTGTGAGGTAGGTATGAGCTGTCTGAGAAAGAAATCTGAAGAGTAGGGAAATGAGAAATAACTACTCTTACCAGCATGGGGACTACTGAAAAATAGGTAGGCTAGGTTAATTCCTAACCTCTGTGGCTCTCAGCAATGCCCTTTAGCTTTGTGAAAAATAAACAATCATCAGAAAATAGCCTGGGTAAAGGTAGAGTCTGTGTAAATGAAGGAACAAGAAATCTTTTTCTGACATCACATTAGTGCTAGAAAACAGACACTTCAGTCTCAAAGCTTGTGGGGCTGTAGTGGGCCAAAACTTTCAATGTCCAGAAAACTCTCTTATGGAAACTTGTAGAGCTGTTCTGCTGCTTCCCTACAAAATGGAGCAGCACTTTGAGCAGGTGTGTCTTTAAGAAGCAGGATGCCAGCTGGGATGTCATCAGGGTGTGCAATGGGGAGGGAATTGGCTAAGAGTTAATCAGAAACTTTCTGTGTGTATTTATGGCACTGTTGAACTATCAATTGAAACAAAATCACAGGTCAATGAAGTCTTATGACATGCTTGGCTTTCAAGAGTAGCAGGTCAATGGACCAAACAAACTTTAATGTGGACAGTTGTATTGCAACAAAAAATGTTGCAATACAACAAAAAGACTAAAATATATGCAGCTTAGAAGAGCTTATTCTCAGCAGTTACCAAAGCAGTAAATCCAGAAAATCTGAATCAGCTGAGAATGTACAAATGCATTCATTCATCTCCTAACCAAACCAGTTGCAACAAACTCTTGTTTACACAAGAGTATATCTGGCTATGGCCTTTCACTAAGGTCACCTGATTTGGGTAGGAACAGTGTTTTCATGTGCTATAGTAAATTCAGAGATACTGTGTGATTACTCTGGCTTTGGTTTAGTGTAACTCATCAGAGGACTGAGATGTAAAGTGTTTTTCAATAGTGAAAGAGTGCCTAGTGCTCACAGGTCTCCCTCTGCTCTGCCAACACTGTGAGATGTGAGTGCATAACTTGCACAGGAGGACAAGGGGCACCTGTAGAAAACTAAACATGAGAACATGTTGTGATTCAGGCCTCATTTTTACCTCAGCTGCTGAAGTACATTAATAGGAGAAACACATCTCATGCAATACTAAGATCCAAGTCTAAAATGTATTCCAGAACTTGATGACAGAAGACGTAACGGAACATCAGCAAAGCCTTGAAAGCCTATATTTTCTTACATAAGTAACAAGTCTTAAATGTAAATAAAAAAATAATCAAATTGATGTTCTTCTCTGCTTTTTTTTTTCACTCTTACAGCAGAATTTCACACAGACGTTAAAGTATAGTAAAATTACTGGGTAAATCAACAAGTGCAGGCATTAGTCTGTACTATTTAATTTAATCAAACAGGAAATACTGAAGTTTAGAAATGTTTTTACAAATCATACATATTTAAGTGCTTTGATAAATATTTTCTGAGAATAGTCTAGGATCTATATATCAGTCAAATGAAAAAAAACCTGAAAACATTAATCAATCTGAAGACCAGATATGATCAATCTAAAGACCACTTGTCATGTATTAGAATAACTTGTAGCTGTTTGCAAAATGATTGAAGACAGTAATTATGAGGAAATTATCAGTACCTGAGAAACAAACCCATTATGAATCCTAATGTCTAAAGATTCACAATAAATGAATGTTTATGTCTAAGTAACTATTCATAATTTAATTACTACCTGTGCCAGTAGTCCAGACACTGCTGTAATACCTAGTAAATCTTCTCTGGATTTTGTCAGAAAAGATTACTACCTCTTGCTAAGCTGTCAAAAAGATCTCATGGTCTTGCATGAAGTTACAGGAGTTGCTAAAAGTTGTTGAAAAAGAAGGAAGAGATCTTAATAAAAGCCCTTAGAGCATAGCATAGTTAGGGAAAAATGCTTGTCTGACAGAACTGAAATCAAATTGCTTTGTTTAACCATACAACAAATAAAGCATTAACACCAACAATAACACAAAATCTACTGTGCCTGTTCAGCATATCTCTGACCTAATAAACTAAACAAAACAATTGAAAATCCTAGAGAGTGCCCCAGGAAGGACTTTGATTCCCAGAATGACACTCAGCCTTGGTGCCAGTTTGGGTGTTGGGCTCTTTACAAGTGTTTACAAGACGAATGCCAAATGTCTGTGGGTTCTGATTATGGAAGGGGACCAAGAAACTACTTGTTACACAGAAGCTACAGAGGGACAGCTGTTGTATGGAAATGACTTTTAGTTAATGGGCATAGTTGACAAACTGCAACAACTGGCAAATTATTTTATAGGTCTGACTGAGAAGAGAATCTGAGGACAGTTATGAATGACAAAAGAGAACAGCAGGCCAGCTTTCATTCAGATTAATCCTTTCACAGCAGAGCCTTAACTGCCCTTCAGTAACTCATTAAGGCATACACCACAAGCTGATCCCATATGACTTCAACATCAACTTTAAAAAATAATAAAAGTAGAGATGCTCTGAGGGAGAATTGTAAAAGGCCATAGAATGATAATATCACCAGCTCTGAAAGACAGCGTTTTATACCTCCAGATGTTTACAAATACAAAACTGACAGTAGCTTTTCAAAGTTGATTTTCCACTGATGAGTAATAAAATTGGGGGAGGGGGGGAAGCATTCTCCCATCTACATCTTGTGTTTTGTCATTGTTTTCTCTTATTTCAACATGTAGAAGTATATAGAAATGGATTACAGATCTTCAAGTTTTAAGACTCTCCTTCAAAAACTCTCCCTCCCTTTGCAATCCACAAGACTCTGAGACTGGACAAAAATGAGAAAAATTGAAAACACCAAAGTGCACCTTCTTTGGAGGCTGAGACTCCATTGTATGGGTGCTGATCTGAGGTGAGGCGCTGCCTCTGGTAGCTGTGACTTGGATTGGACTATAGCAGAACTGAAATCTTACAAAACAGACATTGATTCCCAAAGTAATGGTAATGTGGCTTGCTAATGTGCTCAAAGGTGTAATATTGAGAAATAAAGACAGATGGAAAGAAAGTAAGGAGAAATAAACTTGAATGAAACGTAAAAAATCTATTCTAACTTTGTGTGTGTCATTGTACTATACTCCATGAGGATGTGATAGTGAATATAAACCCTAATAAAACAAAAATCCCTACCTCCTCCCCTCTAATAAATCCTGTAACACACAATACAGTGTGGAAATTTCAGTCAGATTCTTCAATAAATGCCACCAAAACCTTCTGGAGAGAGAAAGGCAACAGCTAAGCTAAGTTTCTGCAGGAAGCAGGGCAAATGAAAGGAAGTTGAAAAAAAAATCATTTACCTGCACTGCCAGAAAGGAACAGATGGTGAGATCCAAGGGGAGGTAAACATTAGAGTCTGGAAACCCAGCAATTCATCCTGCCAGCTTTCAAAGATCCAATACAACAGAAAAATCTAAGTACCATATAACGTCAATGTTAAACAACAATAAACAAGACTATAGGGCAGGTAAAGCAGAGTGAACATGCTGAGCAGAGGGTGTTGAATGCTTTCAACAACAAGCCCATGAAGGGTTCTTGAAGTCAGATTGCAAGGAGACTCTAAGCAGGAAAAAATTAAGGGAAAGCATAAAGAGAAGAGAAAATTGTCTGGTCAAGTGTGTGAAGCAAACCCGTCTTTTGCTGAGGTATAAAGCCATCTCAGCAATGATTTCAGAAAGCTCAAGAAAGCTCAGAAAGTAGAGTACTTTTGAGTTCCAAAGCAGTGAACAGCACCAGCATAATTCTAAATTCTTTTATTAAAAAAAGTTCTCTAATATAGACAGAAGTCATGAAGAAAAGCTTTTGGATAGTGCAATACTTGGCTCCACATAACAGTTTTCAGCCCATTTAACATAAATGTTGGCTTCTACTAAATTCTTCTGGTCCATGGAGTACAGATGTCATAAAGAATAGGTCCAAATATTTCAAGGACCTCACACAGCAGCCATTTTGCTTAAAGTGCAAGGTTTCTGGATCAGAGTCCTCCCTCTAAAAGCTCATCAGATAATCTGAAAAGCTGCCCTGGAAAGATCCAAGTGTATTAAGAAGAGATTGTGGATAGAGTTGGAAACTTAACACATCGCTAACCAGCCACATCTACTGCTTTTTTCCCTCCCTTTTGAACTGTATTGCAATACAAAGCAGTTAAGGCTCCAACTTGGGGGAAGAGTCCACTTGTGCCAAGCAGGAGGGAGGCCTCAGATCCAGTCTAAAGGCCAGGGTCTGTTGCACCAGTGACCAGTTCCACTCCAGCCAGGAGTGCACATCAGGACTCCCTCTGTGAAGGTCAGCACCAGAATATCATCTGTTCTGGTGCAAGTAGGACATGCAAATTGCAAGTAATTGAAGAGAAAAGCAGGAATCTTCTCACAAGGCTGCCATATTAGATTTAACCTCAACGCATAAATCTCATGTTTGAGCTATACCTGCTTTGAATTTCTTAGATTACTCATGTACTTTGGCCAACACTTGGCTAATACATACATTTTATCTGAATATGAAAGCCTTCTAACTCACCAAACTGGACTCAAATAGTTGAGATATTTAGAGGTTAAGAGAATAGATAAGAGTTAGACATAAATATAGTGTAGTTATAAGACAGTAGTCTATAATCAGTAAGCCTTTCTGTTTCCTTGACAAATCAAGATAAACAGTTAATTCCTTGGCAAATCAACAATTGCAATTAGAGACCCGCAGAAGGCTTCTAGTTCAGCTTCTATAATGAATACCAGCTACATCTTGGAAGTCCTAAATATTTCTAATTGGAAAACAGATCTATGAAAAACAGTAAAGATAAAATAAAAATGAGATTTCCTTCTCCACCTTAAGCAGATGGCCAGACTTCATCCAAATATAATCTCCTGATTCTAGTGCATATCCCTTTATTCCAGGTTCTTGACCCCGTTTTTCAAACATCCAGCTGTTTTCAGGAATCAGGAGGTTGTCAGGGGCAATCCTAGTGTCCTCTTAACACAGCTGTGTTTTCTTTTTGACCAGTGAGATCCCCATTATAGATGGAAAAGATAGGATTTCAGATGTTTTCTGTACTATTGTGGTACCATGGCAAATTGATCAAGAAGAGTACAGGGCAATTCTTGGTGGTCATTCCTGGGAAGAGTCTCTCCTTTGCTCTACACCACCTAGAAAGCCCTCCTAATTTGATATCCATTTGTTTCATGCTTTCCTCTCTTGCTTTGTGGATGGTTACAGAGTGAGCTTTAACATTCTTTTCTGAGGAAGGAGATTTTGGCAGGAGTTAGTTAATATGCCTTGGGCAAAGAACAGATAAGCTTGTCTCCTCCTGCACCAAAATAGATTGGCTGGGAATTTAACACCTCTGTGAAACAAGGACACTCCAGAGTCCACAGTAATATTAAACATTTATTTAACAATACTCCCTGAATTTTCTAATGGAAATAAACTTACTAAGCAATCAAAAAACAACACCAATCCTTGCCAAATTATAAGGAAAGAAAATTTTGCCTGCAGTCCCTGAGATAATATTAGAGATATTTTTTTCCTAAACATCCCTGTCTCCTCAATTGACTTTTTGGCAATTTTCAGGAGACTGTGCCCTTGCCATTTAGTTATAGACACTCTAGATCAAAGCATGAGAACCCACACCTGCAATGATACAACATAACTTGATTTCCTGCCTTTTGCCTTCTCCCACAGCATGAATTTTCCGGTGTGCTGAGGTCACAGCCCTAAAAGGCTGTCCTTCAGCAGAACAGAAGGGGTAACCTTGAGGCAGGAGACCTGAAGTCACACTTGCCATCAGGGATTTTAACTTCCCATTTACAAGCAGAGGCAAAAATATCTCTAATGCAAAAAAAGACCCTGGAATATTGAGACAAAAACTGGTAGCAGGTGTCTGAGAAAATTGTTAAAGACAGAAATTCTCAAGAGCTTTTTTACTTTAATGTTTATCACTTCTCTGCAGTATTAAAAACTCATCAAAATCACACACACAAACTTCTCTTTCATTTTCACTGGAGACTTCTCTCCATTCTGTGAAGTGGAAGAGAACAATGCCACCTTTTCGGAAGCCTTGCTCTGGAAAGCTTTCTGGGAAGCTTGCAAAAAGTTGAATTATCAGCCTCTCTTTTGTAATGCTTTTTTCTTCTGGGTCCCTTTAGTCTTCTTTGTTCCATTTTTATACTTCTTTTACTGTGGACTGCTCTGTCCAAGGTGAGCAGAAATCTTCACTTCTAAAGTAGAACAAAAGAAGCTTATACAGATATTGATAAAGTTGTTTAAATTATTCTGAATAACCCCAAAAGGTAGAAGAAAGTGAAGATGGTGAATATCCTCATGGAATGGCAGATTTTAAGTGGTATTTAGAGAACAGAGTTGTATATAGGCACTGAAGGGACTTTTAATAGTAGCAAGGCATTAGTGTTCAGAGCACTGTTACATTTAACTCTCCCTTGAAATCTGCCTATCTGCTGCTTTTCATTTCTGAACAACCTTAAAAGCTCACAGCTCCAGCTGCCCTGTTTAGACAGTATGAAGAACAGTATCAGTGTTGGTGAAAGTTGTTTGTTTGTTTTACTCTCTCCTTCTGTAAGGAAATTGTTGTCACCAAAGCAACCTTGGGCAAACAAAGAAGGCAGTCACACAGTGGCTTCCTTGAAATGCAGCCCCGTGTGTGTATGTACACTGTGTGCACACATTCAACCCACAGCTTTTTTACATAAGCCTGTTTGCATGAGAGAATAGAGCAAGGAAGATATAAGCATTGATTAAAGCAAGGCTTTTTGGTACACAAGAAAAATCTTTGCTAAGGAAACACTCTG
>VWYN01012498.1:0-20500 GCA_013400075.1 Hippolais icterina
CCCTGCCCATGGAATGAGATGGGATATAAGTTCCCCTCCAGCCCAAACCATTCTGGGATTTGATGATTTTTTGATTTGGTGGGGATGGTTGTGATAAAATTTTAGCAGTGTGAACTTCCAGTTTTCAAAATTCTCGTCTTGATGCCTGCTTGGGGTTTCTTGGGAGTGAGGGTGGGCTGGGGTGTAGAAAAGGGCAGGAGAAACAGTGGGACAGTCCAAGGAGGAGATTTCTGTGATCATGGGCTGGCTTTGTACAGTTTATGTGTGTGTCATAAGCGAGTTTTTGGGGTTCAGAGCATGTCCAGAGATTGTCAGGTGTTCCTATACGGTTGTTACTGCTCTGCTTTCATGGCTCATGAGCTACAGGCCTCCTCCACACTGAGGCCAATGCCTCCTGCACCAGACTGGAGGTTTTTGAACATGGTTGGGCTGTTTCTTGGGGCCTGTTTTTGGAGAATTTGGGTGCAGGAGATGCATTTCTTCATTGTCTGTTTTCACTGGTACTTTGATCTCTTAAATTCTGCACATGAAAGAATACAGTTTTCCTGCCAGGAGGACAGAAAAATCCTCCCCTCTCCTGTGCTGAGGAATGAGCAGTGGGAAGGGTTTGATTTCCTTTTCCAGCACTGTTTTGGCATCATTGTGTAGTATTCAAGATGCTGGATTCTGGATACTGCCAGGAGCAGGGCAGGGTCTTCCCCAGGTTTTGACTAGACCTGCCAGAGAGGATTAATTTCTGAATAATAATAATAATCCCTGAATAATCTCCTTTTGCTTTCAATTCATTGTGAAACCAGGTTTTAATAGGGTGTGAAATGGAAATAGAGAGAGGTAACACCAGCTGCCTTTATTTACATGTGTTAACACAGACCCAAACAACAACAAATTAAACTCAAGCCATTCAGAGGGTTTGAAATGCTTCAGATTTGGCTGAGGACTTTGAAAAACGTGTATTTTGTGAGACCTGGAAGATCAGGGACATTTTTATTCTTTTTTAAGTTACCAACCATGGCAGACCCCAACCAGAGCCCTGAAGTTGCTGTGTTCAGCCCTGCTGAGTGTGGCTGTTAGCCATCCTTAGCTGAGTTAGCTTTGCCTTGAGCAGTGCTGTGGAAGGCACTTGCTGTGCCCTTTGGGGACAGGGCTGTGGTGGAAGGGCTGACACAGGAGGGTGGCCACGTGTGCCAGGAGTATCCAAGGGCCTTTCTCCACGTCTGGCATTGCATCCACCAAGCCAGTGACTGAAAGTGGTTTCCTTTGGAGATAGCTGGGTATGCTGGTTCTCTGGTGGTAGGTCTGCAGTTTTATGGGATTGTATGTGGGAAGCAGAGGTTGGTTTGTGGACAGAAGGAATTTTTGGTTGCCTGTTCAGTTCAGCTCTGTGGGGTGAGGGGACAGTGAGTACATGATGCTGTTGGTGCTGTCGGTGCTTGTAAGGGTTTGCCTCTGGCAGGATACACAGTGTTACTGCTGGATGATACTCTCTGGTCCAACAGAGGTGCTGGGCTTGGCTTCCTGGGAGACTTGTGGATTTGTTGGTGATTTCTCTGGGAAAGAGTCGAGGCAAATTCAAGGAAAATTTTTCTTTGTTCCTCTAGAGAACTTCACAATAGAGACATGAGTCTGGTGGTGTGTAAAGCATGTTGTGTACACTCCCAAACTGTCCCAGCTCATCCCCAAGTCCATAAGCACCCACAATAACAAGGAGATCAAAGAGAAATTATTTCAGTGTTGGAAATTCAATCGGGATTCTGATCTGCCTGTGCCAGTGAGAGCTGGATGTTGTTGTTTGTGAGGATGAGAGCGATGATTTCATTTAATGAACTCGATTTAGAGAATAGTTCGTATTGTGGCTGGTTAAAATGTGATTTGTCAGTAGAGAGAATGAGAATATTTTGCTTATTTGCTGGTGTGTTTTTTCCTACTTAGAAGGAAATCAGCTCTCTGGTAGGAATTACATGATCAAGTACCAGAACTGGTTTATCAGAAGGAACAAAATTTGTGATGAGGCTGGTATTACACTGGTAAAATCCTTTTTGGCTCCATGTGTTTATATACCATAAATGCTGATTCTTCACTCAAAGGTTGGACTTGATGTCTTGGAGTTCTTTTCTAACCTTAATAATTCTATGATAATGTGTGCTAGAGACCACACTCCGACATCCCTCTCTTGCCTCTTACAGGTCATTTCAGGATGCTTTTGGCCTCAGCAAATATGTTTCCAGCCTCAGAACAAATTTCTTCACTGTCACTTTCTATAATCCCTTTGTCCATGACAGGCCAGGCTGCACATAGTGATGTGTAGTGGCACCAACTCTGTGTCAGGAATTGCTTTCTAATTTTATTGGAAGCAACCAGGTGCAGGAGGGGATTGGGAATCAGATGGACTGAGGGAGGCTGAGGTATGTAGCACATGGAAGGCTCATTCTTGCTGATTATACCATTTGCACTAAATAAGGCTGCTCCAGGGGTGGCCCGGACTGTGTAATTTATAGGCACTGATTTCCTTCATAAACATTGCCTAAATGTTTATTTCTTCGTGCTTCAGCACCCCACAGTCTCATTTATTTGACGATATGAGAAGCTGTCTCATAAATTTTCCCAGCTTGTCATACCTGAAAATACAGCAACCAGTGGCACCTTTTGATAAGTTTTCCAGTTAACTGTAACAGTTAAAGGCTTTCTTGACAGTTTATTGTACAAGAAATTTCCAAGGTTTGGGATAAATAGAACATTGGGTAGGAAAGAAATAGAGTTTCTTTCTAATAATGCTAATTTTCAGTTCTTTAAACAGCTTGCATTGAGCATTAAAAATTCTCAAGGGTATTTTCAGAGCTGCAAGAACAAAGAGAAACTTTGAAGAAGGGTAAATCACTATCAGCTGATGAGGAAGGCTTGAAAAGTTTATGTTTCTATAGTAAAAATCCATTTTACTACCCTAAAAATCTGTGTTCCTGCACTAAAAGTGTATGTTTCTGTACGTACTGTGCTGCACTCGTCATTTGTGAGGAAGAAAAGCTGATTAATTATCTTCACAGCCATGTGAAGTTGCTTTTTAGGCCTCAAGGGTGTTTGTGTTGCACCATCATGTAGGGTGTGGACAAGGGACAAATAAAATAGACTGATGTTTGTTGTCAATGTAGGCAACAAATGGGGAAAACTGAGAGAATTGTGTATGGGCAGGAGCAGAGGTATCAGGGCTGGAACGGGCAGAACTTTCTGTCCCCTCCCTGAGTTGTTAGAGAAATAAATTTGAAAAGTGGGCAAGAGACTTGGAACATCTGTTCTCTGCATATTTAAAGCTTGAACTTATGGGGAGTTCCTGCTGTGTGATGTTACTGAGCCAAACCACTCTGCTAACCCTGCTGGGTGCTGAGGTGATCATTCCCCGACATTTTTGGGCTGCCCAGCCCATCTCTGGCACTGGCACTCTGAAGCAGAGTGGCCATCATCTACAGTAAAATAGTAAGTGAAATACAGGACTGACTTCTGACATATTCAAGGTAAAAGCTCTTCATGGTTTGTGGAAGATGAAGGCTCTGGCAGGAACCTGCAGCTTCTGAGAACTGATGTTGCTCTACAACTTCCCTGATCTGGACTGCAAAGATTGCACCGAAATTTGACAGGGGACCTTTGTGACCAAATGTAATAAAAGCATGAGGTTGTGCTGGGGAAGTGTCAGATCTTAATATTTCCATATTACCATAATTATGATAATATTTATTACCATAAATATGGTAATATTTCCATATTACTATAGAGAGGAGGGAGCTAATGACATTCCCTCCCTTTGGTGGTGAAATCCTCACCAGGCAGGGGTGGGCTGGCTGGGATAAAACCACTTCCATGGCTAGTGATTCCCAAAATGCCTCTTTCTGCAGAGAAAGGACTAAACTTAAAAATTCTGAATTAGCAGAAGTGGTGTGGAATTGCCATAGCAGTAGCACGAGGTCTGGTGTTCATGACAATAATCACTTTGTTAAATTTCTCAAATCTCTCAAATTTAAAAATTGAAACCCACATTAAACCCAAGTTTTTGGGTCTGTGGGGAAGGGAGTGATGTCCCTGTCAGTGTTGATCAGGTCTCAGGTGCTGAATGCTAAAATCCAGGCAGTGAATAATGATCTGCAGTATTGGATGTTGCAATATGAGAGTGACCATGTGAGTCTCATTCACTCTGTCACAAATGGACCCCTCAGACACACAGACACGTTCAGGCTGTTCACTGGCCAGGGAAGGCTTTGACAGCAAACTTTTCATCATTAAATACTTGTTTTCTGTGGGGGCTGTGCAGTGAACAGAGCCCCCTGTGCTTCGGCACCGGGTGCACATCCTGCACCGATTCCAGCTGTGCAGCACTGAGGGCTGCAGGGGGATTCCACGGAACTTTAGCCCAGAGCCAGCTGACAGCAGTGGGAAAGCAGGGACGGTGAGGAAGCAGCTCTCCCTGGACTGTGCTGGCTTTCAGACATGTGCTGGCAGTTGCTGTCATTTCTCTGCTCTGCTTTCGGGCTGTGCAGCCGCGTGTGCCGCTATGAGCACAATCCCTGCATGCATTCCCTGCCTCCCTGTTTCTCTTGGCTCCCGTTAAACTCCACAGCTCATCCCGCGGGACTTTCCCAATGTGAGAGCGAGCGGGAGCGGCAGGAACACCATGGGTTTCTCTGTGGTGCCAATGGGGCATGAAATGGGCAGCGTGGCAGCGGCGATGGGGGCTGCCGAGGGGGCAGAGCCGTGGCGCTGTCCCTAGGAACGCTGGGCTGCAGCAGCTCCGGGCCGGGAGCGGAGCCAGCGACCCCACCGTGGGCAGCTGCCTGTGATCCCCAGCCCGGAGCTCTGCACGCCGGAGCTGATGCTGGCAAGGTTTTCTCAGTCGGCTGCTGGGAAGCTGCGGAGAGACCTGGAGCTGTTAGGCCTTGGCTAGGGAGCCCATCCATGGAAAGAACAGAGCACTGTAGCAGGGGTAAGTAGTGCACAGCCTCAAGAGACCTATGGGCTTGCTCTGAGATTCTTTTTGTTTGCTACAGTCGTCAGGATAAAATAAAACCAGCTGGAAGAGTGCCTGCAGCGTGGCACCAAGTGCTGCTGTGGCAATAAAGAATGATTCAGATTGCAGTTTAACAAGGGTTCTTTGCAGAATCTTCAGAGGCAGTTCAAAGGAGGGGAGGTGGTTGTATTTTTGTGCTGACTGTCTTCCATGATAGATTTTAAAGCTCAGGATAATTCAAACTGTGGTTCTCCTCCTAGAGATTAACCTGTGGCCTTTGAGAAGATCTTTTTGCAGTGAGGAAGTCAGTCTGAAAGCCATATTAATGAGGTATAGGGAATTGGCTGGGAGTGGGGTGGGGAACATCCCAGCAGAGGTTTCTCAGGAAAAGGGAATGACTTTTGAGATAAACATTTTTAAACCTCTAGTGCATTTCCTATTAAGTGGAGAAATAAGAGACCAGTAATAAAAGGAGTGTCTTGCATTTTCTGGTGCTAAATGTGTTCCAAACTATTGCTAATAATTCTTAGGACATACCTTTTATTATGAGGGTAGGGTTAGAAAAGGAGATTTAACCATTTATTTCCTCTTCTTTGTTCTTTCATGCACCTTTAAAAATAATCTTTTGAATATAAAGGAATATCTGTTGTCCAAGTGAGTGCATATTGACTCTGAACTTTTACCTGGATAATATTGTAGACTTTTATTCCATGTTTCTGAGGCAGACTTGTGGGTATGTGAAGCAGACTTGGATAAATCTTTCATCAGGTTCAGGGACACGTAATGCACACTTGGATGTTGTGCTGACAGAAGCCACAGAGCAAGCTGCAGTCGACAGAGAAGTTTTAGGAGGTTACATGCATTTCTTCAGTCATGGCCAGTAGATTATTAACCAGACAAAATCAGCATCTGGACTTTTTAAGTCATGGACATGACTTTGTCCATGTGCCACCTCTGGAGTCTGTGCCCTGGGAGCTCGGTTCAACCCCAGGCTCTCAATCAGCAGCACAAGGGGGTGCTCAGCATCTCCAGCACTTGTGCTAAACTGTTGTGAGAATTCCCCTGCTCCTTGCCCTGCCAGAGTAGGGCTCTGTAGCTGTCTGAATGTGTCCCAAAGCTCCCTTTGTGCTGGCTCAGCTCCTTGGCTTTTTTTGTAGGAGTCTTGGACTTAAACCACTTCATATTTCTTGCCTATCTTTGCTCCTTGCTTTTCCTAAAGGCCGCTGAGCCTTCCAACCCTAGTACCCAGATTTGCAAATGTGACGAGAGGGAATCTTGTCAGACTTTTTTCCCCTCCATAAATTGGTCAGGCTGAGTGACACCTTTCATTTGGTTGATGGTGCTGCTGATACAGAACCCGTGTCACTCAGGACTCTAAGCTTAATGTTTGCCATGAGTTAAAGAAACTGAGGGGATTTTGTATTTTATTTCTCTATGTGTGTTTGGCTGAGCAGACTGAGCAGAGTAACCAGCGTTATTTCGACTGGAAGCTTTCAAATTCCTGCACAGTGTGTGTGGCACTGCTTTTCACACAGCCACTCTGAGATTTAAATCAATTATTTGGGATCTGTTTGACACGTGGCTTTTTCCTTACAATGATTCCTTACAGCACACTTCTGTGAATAACCAGGCCTCTCCCCCTTCCCCTTCCCCTTCCCTCCCCTTTTTAAAAGTTAGGATTTCATGGGGAACAATCAGTGTGCTCCGGAGGTACTTCCAGGTACTTCGCTGCAAGGACTGTTAGGCTCATTGAGAGCCAAGTTTCAGAAATTTGAAACAAACAAGAGGTTCAAAATCCTCTGCCTGGTCTTGAAATGCTCCAAAAGTTACTTTTGTAAAGTCACTCAAACTCTTTTTACATCAAACCTCTCTGCTTGGGGCTTGGGGTTTATGCTACCTGGAGGTGTCTGTGCCAGGAATTGCTGCTGTTTGTAATTAGATTTTACATTAGTGTTAACAGGAACCTGTGCTTGCAGGCATTTAACTCAGCCTTGCAATTGCATTTATTAAGGAAATGTTTAATTTATGCCATATTTTTTTAAAGAAAATTGAATTTAGAAGGGATAAGTTGTGCACCCCAAGATTGTTTTAATTTCCTTGCGACTGCACCACAGTTATTTCCTTTCCTTGGGAAAGCCAAAGCCCCAGGGTATGCAGAGCTCAAGGTGAGGTTGGCCAGGGATGGTGCTCTAGGAACAAGAGCAGGACATCACACGTGCTCCTTGAATGGGCTGTTTTCCCCGAACAACAACATAACCATTCCATCAGCAGCATGCCATAATGGAGGCTCTGTGTCTACTGAGCCAGATTCATCCAGGCTGGGCTGACCCCACCAGCTCACCTTGGAGGAGCTGTGGTTTGGATTCTCACCAGAGGTGTGCTGGCAGAGCTGTGTGCTTTGTCTCTTGGTGGCCAGAAGTCACAGATGGGAGTCAGGAACAGATTCTGCTCATTTATTTTCTGGTTCTCAGTCCCTGGAGCACGTGTCCATGCAGGGGAAGTCAGTCCTGTGTCTTGTTTTGTTGGGAATGGCCAGATAACCTCCCTTGGGACAAACTTGCAGGAGGAATTTGATTGCGTGAGCCAATCCACGCTCCCAGCCAGGCTTGGGCACTTCCCAGTCACAGTTCCTGAGCACTGGGACTTTGCAAGCTCTCACTCTTTGTAACTTCCTACCCCTTGTAAGTCTGGTGAGAGAACATCTTCCTGTGCCTGTGGCTGTTGGTTTGAGAGCCTCTGCTTAGTGTTGTGTTCAATGTTGTCTCCTGAAACCCCAGAGACTGGAAGTTGTGTCCCCCCAAAGGAGAAGGAAATGAGGTTGTCATGAAAGCAAAAAAATTTGAGGGAATGAAGCAAATCTGGCAGTACCTCTGTGTTTTTCCCATGTCTTCCCAAATGCCATTCCAAGTGATGTAGATTCTGTGTCTAAAATAAAAATAAAATCCAGGCTTCACCTAGCTGGGGTGACAAGCAGTTCTCAGCCCAGTGGCTTCAGTCTTTAAAGTTCAACACTGTTTATCTGAAGGCCATGATTTCCATGGCCTGGAATCCAAGGAGCGTGGAAGTTTCTGAATATAGAGAGCTTTAGAGACAAAAGACAAACCCAGGAAATTCCAACCAGAAACCCCACAGGTGGCAAATGGAGCCCATGGAGCAATCCAGGATGTTCTGTGCTCTGTGCCAATCCCCCGTGCCCGAGGCCCTGCTCTGCCTGCAGCTGCACGCAGGGACGTTCCTGCTTTGTTTTTAATAACCTCAGATATTTTAATTCCATGAAAACATTCTGTTTGCAGACACTCAGAAGTTGTTTTTGCCTAATGGGGTCTCCAGTGGCTGCATCTAAGAAGGTTTTATAAATATTTCATTGCTTATGAAGATTGACCTTCTTACACATTTAGAGGAAATAAAAGAGTGAGACCACTTGAGAAAATATTTGCAGCTTAATACAGGAAAATCTGAGGAAAGTGTCTCTGATAGAACTCTGAGATTTTGTGTCTCAACAGACTTAGGCATCAAATAGACTTGGCTTAGGAGTTAAACAGACTCCAGCAGTTATACAACAGTGGCCTGCGTTGGCAGCTTCACCTGGGATTGGGGATTGAAAGGGGGATCTTTCCAAGCTGTGCATTTCTGACTGCACTTAGGTCAAGGTTACTTCTGATTTCATCTCCAGAAAGGCACCAGCTGGATCCCCTGTGATTTGTGTCTCAGAGCAGCTCTACAGCAGCAGCATGGGAAGGGCCATCCTGTTCAGAACAGTGTGTGAGATTGGAAAGGGTAAACTTCACAAGGAATTGGCTTTCCTTTTGTCTTGCTGCATGCAAGAGAAGTGTGGCACTGGGCAAGTGTTTTGCCTGGTTTCATATTTATTCTAGACTTCTTCCTTAGCTGATTGATATCCGTTAACATGCCTTATCTTTTACCCTGTGTCTAAAGGACGAGAGTGGACCTGTCCTGCCTCAGTTCCTGGAAAACTGAAAACCCAGCAGATCAGATCTCAGAATTTCTGTGGTTGCAGTGGAGTCTTTGCTGCCACCTCGAAGTGATGCCATTTCCCATCCCTCAGGGAAGAGCTCAGGGGATGTATATTTAAGAAGTTGCAGCAGTTTTTCCCACACCAGGAGCTCTATTTTTCCATGGGAGCCCAGCAGGCTCTTCTCAGTGTCCATACATTCTATCTGTGGATGCCACATCCCTGGAAGTGTTCAAGGCCAGGTTGGATAGAACTCTGAGCAACCTGGGATAGTGGAAGGTGTCCCTGCCCATGGCAGGAGGTGGAATGAGATGGGCTTTGAGGTCCCTTCCAACCCACAGCATTCTGGGATTCTATGATTTTGAAGTTATTCTCTGCAGGAGTTTAATTTTGAAAGACTTCAAGGAGTGTCAGAGCTGTTCTCAGCACTCTCAGAAGCACCAAGATGTATAGCACTTGTGCATGACCTCACTGGAAGCTTATATTAAAAACACAATAACTAAATAGCCCAAAGGAGACCTGTTCTTGTGCTTGTAAGGCAAATATGGAGCCATTGCTGCATCCAGTACCAGTAAAGCACCCCGAAGGTCCTGCTGGTGTAGGGATCTGCCCTTTTCTCTAGCTCTTCATATTTATAAACCGTGCTAAGATTTATTAGTCTTAAAGGTGAAGCTTAGATGGAGGGATGCTGACTGCTGAATAATCATCCTGCCATAGGAAGAAATTGTCTTGTGTGATTTGAAAGCTTAATATAGTTTTGGAAGTAACTACAGGTAAAACACATATCCCACAACATCTTACATTTACTCAGTGTGAATTCTTGATTAAACCAAATCTCTGAGTACACCTGTGATTGGATAGGAACTTCTGTCAGCTGGGAATGGGATTTACCGTGTCCTGCTCTGGGGCTCCCCATGAAAGAAAGACATGGAGCTGCTGGAGCAGGTCCAGAGGAGGCCACGGAGATGCTTTAAGGCTGGAGCTCCTCTGCTCTGGAGCCATGCCAGGAGAGCTGGGGGTGCTCACCTGGAGAGGAAAAGCTCCAGGGAGACCTTCCAGGGCTTAAAAGGGCTCCAGGAGAGCTGGAGAGGGACTTGGGACAAGGAATGGAGGGACAGGACACAGGGAATGGCTTTTAAACTGCCAGAGGGCAGGGATGGATGGGAGATTGGGAAGGGATTGTTCCCTGTGAAGGTGGGGAGGCCCTGGCACAGGGTGCCCAGAGCAGTTGTGGCTGCCCCTGGATCCTTGAAAGTGTCCAAGGCCAGGCTGGACAGGGCTTGGAGCATCCTGGGTACAGGAAGGTGTCCCTGCCCATGGCAGGAGGTGGAATGGGATGAGCTTTAGGATCCCTTCCAAGTCAAACCATTCTGGGATTTCATGAGTCAAATTCACATCTATCCGTCATAAGCTCACACATTCCAAGGATGTTTTCTGTTGTACTGTGCTCAGTCCATGGGGAGAAAACAGGGTATCACAGATCACAGAATAACCTGAGCTGGAAGGGACACACAGGGATCATCTGGTCCAGCTCCTGGGCCTGCACAGACAGCTCGACAATTCCTCCCTGGGCATCCCTGGAGCAGTATCCAAATGCTCCTGGAGCTCTGGCAGCCTTGGGGCTGTGCCCACTCCCTGGGGAGCCTGGGCAGTGCCCAACACCCTCTGGGGGAAAAACCTTTCCCTAAATTCAGCTTAAACCTCCCTGGCACAGCTCCAGCCATTCCTTCATGTGTCACTGGGCATAACAGAGAAGATCTCTTCATGGAGATGTTTTGCCTCTTTACTGCAGAGGTGCCTTGGAGTTCAATTCCAGCATCCAAACCCTTGCACACAATGGTATCTCACACTCTGTACAGAACAGGCATGGGAACCTGAGAAACACAGAATGCTTGGATTTGGAAGGGTCCTTAAAGATCAAAATCCAGACGTCTTGGGAGAGCCGTGCTTGGATCTCTGTTCACCCTGGTGCTGATGGTGGCTGAGTCTGGCTGGGCAGGCCCCTGGTGCTCCATGGATTGTCCAGGGATAATATCCAACACTGCACATGGTTCAGATGAGGTGCAGTGAGGGATTTACTCACACCCTGGGGAGCCTGGGGTAGTGATTGTGTGGCACTACAGGAGGTGCATTTTCCTTTTTTCTCTTATCAAGCTCTATTTGATTTTCTGTGTATTTTTGCTGCTTTTTGAGCACTGTGTTGGAGTTGTCAAAGGGGTGATTCAGAATAGCAGGGGAAAAGGAGAGTCATATAGAAAAATAATCTTTAAACAGGGCTTTCTTGTCTTTACTTTGATCATTACTTTAGGATATTTATGCTTGGGTAAAGAAACCACTCCATGGAAAATGTTCTTTTTCTGTTCTGAAGCCACAGTTGAGGATGAGATGGGAAAGCAGGAGAAGATGGGAAGTGTGTGGGAAGATAATTAGTATATTTGGCAAGATAAAGCTGGAGTGAGGCAACATAGGCCATATAAATACATTTTTGCTGTCAGAGTAATTACATAGAAAATGTTTCCCTGTTTGAGAAGATTTGGCAACCTAAAATTTCAGATATAATAAAATCAAATCTCCACATGTATCAAAAGGCAGGTCTGGAAGATGCCATATTACCAGACAAGCTGCTGTGGTTAATGGCCTGGGTAATGAGGTTGAAGTGGGACTTGGATCAGCAGGATAATTTACGAACTGGTGCAGGAACTGGCTGTTGGTGACTGGAGCTTAGAGATGTGGTCAAAGCTTTTCCTTATAATGAGGCAGCATCTTGGAGTTTAATCAGCTTTTAATTTCTTCAAGATTTGTCTCAAGGATATTTGGGTCTTAGAATTGTTTTTTAATCAAACATAGTCATGTTTCACAGGAAAATGAGCCTCATGCTGCTTTCCCTTGGCCACCAGACAGACTTGCACCCACTGCACACATTACATGAAGGTGACGCTGGTCCTGGAGCTTTGCCCTCGTTTGGTTTGCTAAATTGCACAAACATCATAAATTAACAGACATTAAAGTGTGGTGGTTCAGGAAGGGAAAAAAAAGTAATTCCTAATACTGTCAGAAAAAAGTTATCACAGATGTCACAGTGCTTTGGAGGCTTAATGGTCTTTTCCCATGGCCGAGTGTGAGCAGTAGCAATTCCCATTGCCTGTGTCTGGCTGCCTTCCCCAGGGATTTAACCTGAAATTCCATCCTGGGAAAACGTGACGAGATCACCAGCTTTCCTTGGAACAATGACACAACCTCTGCCAGGAAAAGCAGCAGCCTTTTGACTTAAAACTTCTGGTTAAAGTCTTGGTCAGCATTCCTCCTATCCCTTGTTTCCTGGAGATTCCTACAGCTGTGAGCGCCTCATCCTACCTGGATCACTGGGCCTGATGCTGCCAGTTGGTTGTGTTGGATCACAGGGGAGAGGTGTGCTAATGAGGTTCACCTTGCTTGTACTTTACCTTATAATAACTTAAGTCATATTCAGTATATAAATACAATTATACGTTTATTGTATTTTATATTATAGGTGTAATTTATTATATGAATATAATATTTGTTATACCAGTAATGCACTCGTATTTATATGCATCTATTTAGATACATACCACAGTATAATTATATCTGTTAGGTGAATAATATTGTTGCAAATAAGAATAATTAATATTAAATAATTAATATTTTGAAGAATAAAGAAAGAGCTGGTGAGAGCAGCTGTGGTTTTTTTGTCCAGGGAGCTGGGAAAGGGACTCAGCCTGGAGAAAAGGAGGCTCAGGGGGGTCCTTCTGGTTCTGCACAACTCCCTGACAGGAGGGGACAGCTGGGGGGCTTGGACTCTGCTCCCAGGGAACAGGGACAGGAGAGAGGGAACAACCTCAAGTTGCTCTAGGGGAGGTTCAGATTGGATGTTAGGGAAAATTTCTTCCTGGAAAGGGCTGTCCAGCCTTGGCACAGCTGCCAAGGGCCAGTGGTGAAGTCCACATCCCCAGAGGGATTTCAAATCCATGTGGATGTGACACTTGTGGACGTGGGTCAGTGGTGACCTTGGCAGTACTGGAGGAATGGTTGGACTCTATGATCTCAGAGGATTTTCCATCCTCAGAAGTTCTGTGATTCTCTATAATTCCTTTGACTGGCCATGGAATATATGTTTTCCATGAGAAACCCTCAGGTCAGGGCCAAGGACAGGCAGGTTTCTCTCACCATATGTGAGAGACGCCAGAAATGCCTCTGTCAGCTCAGATTGATGACGTATATTTGTGATTGCCCCAGTATTTTCCTGAAGAAGCTCCTGTTTACTCCCTGTGGCTTGATCCTGTCTCAGTTCTGCACTAAAAGGATCCCTAAAGCTTCTTGCAGGAGCCAGTCCCTGGTGTGCACACACAGCAGCACCTGTCGAGGTCTTGGCTTTCTGCCAAGGTTTTAGATGAAACCTGGGACATGTTGTGTGGGAGACTAAAATCAACTCCAAGAACTGTAGGAGTTATTTTGCAGGGGTTTGCTGCTCTCTGGAGTGTTAACTTCCGGGCTGTGTCCCAGGTCAGTGTAGCTCCGCACCTCTGACATGAGATGGGGTCTCAGTTGGATTAAAGTTTGCTAAAAGTTTACACTGTTAACTGCACAGACAGGTTTGGAATTTGGGAAGGATGGTCTACTCCTTTTATTTGGAATCAAGATTATTTTTCTAGCTTACAGTTCTCATTAATTAATTGTCATCTAATTACTAAATGTCTCCCTCATTAAATTCTAACCTTAACTCTGATTCTGTTGGGGAGGGGGCTTTGTTCAGGCTTTTTTCTTTTATGTTTTGTTTTCTCTTTCTTACCTATTGTAATTTTATTGTGAGCTCTCTGCCACAGCTCTGTGTTGCTCACTTGCTATGATGTGCATGAGTGAGGTCAGTGCATTCATGGCTTTATGAAGCAGAAGTTGAAGTAAGTTCCATGGACAAATCAAATCTACGCTTCCCAGGCTTCTCACAAATTACTCTTTCATCAGGAGAGCTGGATGATGGAGTTGACATCACTCAGGAAACAAGGAGATGAAAGTTAAAGCTAGCTGAATGAGCTTCCTTTGACATCTGGGGCTCAGGGGCACCAGGTCTTACCTGGTCACGATTTGGCACTTTGTAGGCAGCAAACAATCCCCATCCTGTCAACAGATTAATGTGGTGCTTTTCTGAGATGCCTTTTCACAACTTTTGCAGTTTGTTAGAGGAGCACACAAGACTCTGTAGTGGTTGGAAGTAAAAAATGATTGCACAGATCTCAAGAGTTATCTTTTAAGTATTTTTAATTCTGAACGTGCCATATCATAACTCAGCCTCCTGCTTCATCACTGTTCTTCCCTACAGGAGGAATGACCAATAAATTTTCCTCTGCAGGAGACCCCTGTAATCAGTTCCCTTATGACCCAGCTTGCCAGAGATGAGCCTCTGTCTCAGACATGAACTAGAAGCATTTTTAAGTTTAACTTACTTATATATGTGACCTGCAAAGTCTTGGCCAGCAAGCACTGCACTTTTGGGCAAAAAGAGCCCAAAGCTTGTGGTACGAGTTTGGTGGTAGAGGAAGAACTATCTGTGTTGAATTCATCATCAGTTCTCAGTGGGCATGTGCAGGGTAGAGACTCCTAGACTTGTCCCTAGCTGTGTGAAGACAAATTTGAGCAAGGCCTTGACATTGTTGCCCAGAGGAGCTGTGGCTGCCCTGTCCCTGGAAGTGTCCAAGGCCAGGTTGGAGCAATGTGGGACAGTGGAAGGTGTCCCTGCCCAAGGAACCAGATGAGTTTTAAGGTCCCTTGCAACCTAAACCATTCTGGGGTTCCTTGATTCTCTAATGTTTTCAAGACTCTGCGTTATCCATACACATGAAGTGTGGTGTGGCTTTTAAGGCTTTTTTGTGCATCAAGAAATGCTACCAATGAAAAGTTTAGCATACTCTAAAGGTCATTTATGAGATTGGTCATACCCACTTATCCTAGCTAAGCATATATATTCCAACAATAAATGAACCTGATGGGATCTAATGCCTCATAATTATTCATCGGGCTGTCATTGATTTGACAGCCAATTTCAATGTGAAGAAGGAACTTTGCAGATTATATATTATAATGTATATGCTGTTTACCTGTACTGGTTTGGAAGGACAGGTGTCTGCTAAAGAGGGCAGGGCCTCCCTTGGAATGGAGAACGTAAACCTCCTCCTGCCAAATTATTATAATTTTGAAATTAAGGGTCTCTCAGGCAAAGATATGGGAATAGCAATAATAGTTCTTTCCTAGGAAAATTAAAATAAAAATACAGTACAAAAAAACCCCACCCAACCAAAAAAAAACGCCACCAAAAGAACAAAACCAAACAACAATCCCAAAAATCACTGACAGACTCAGGATATAACTTGATACCCTGTTGGTCAGGGTGTTGGTAGCAATCCAATTAAGTCCTCCTGGAGTGACAGATGTGGTTTTGTTGAAGCAGTGATCCTGTAGAACGGTGGAGATTTCCTCTGAAGGTCCAGTGGTGGTGAGATGGGTCTGGTCTTCCTCTGGGAATGCAGTGCAAGCAGGCTGTGCTGGTGTTCCAAATCTCTGGTTTTATCCAGGTAGGAATGCTGGGCTCTTGCCCCTGGGTGGAGCATCTCCCAACGGGAAAATGAAATTTTATCAGCCATGCAGTGAGCCTTATGGGCCCATTAACAGAAGATAATCCCCTGGAGGGAGGATGGGTCATGGAAGACATACAGAACATGTTTCCCCTCCCCGCCCCTCCCAACCCTGGAGTTATAAGGGATGGGTCATGGAAGAGATAAAGAACACCACCCCACCTGGTTTAACAGATGGTAATAGAATATATACCCCCGGTTACATTTTGGATTGCAGCTCAAGACATTAACTCTGACCAGTTGCAATAAATGCTATTTACAGATTATTTACCTCAGGGAAACACATTGGCACAGTTACAGGGATATCCACCAGGCCCCGCTGGTTGCTCTGTTCTTTAAGAACACAAAAATCAATGTCCCACTTTGGAGTTAACCATATTCTGCCTGTGAGTCATGTTCACAGTCCAGTAAAGTCAGGAGAGGCCTCTGCTTCGTGCTTGGATTTAAAATCAAGCCTGGGGGCAACTGTGCTTTCCAGGATGTTCTGTTTACAAGGAATACAGCAGCAGGAAAAGCTTTTAAACATCAGGACATCCATGATTTTTGGGAGGGCTTTAGTGCATGTCTATTAACAAAGCAAAATACAAACTGAACCACGTGGGGATAGGGAACATGAGCGAATATTCACCTTTGGGGGCATTTTGCTGTGAGGACAGTTGGATTGCAGATTTTCCTGTGTAAACAGTTTCTGTCTCCATCTCAGTCAGCACGAGGCTGCCTGTAGGAGAGGAGCAGTGCTCAGCTGGTTTTTACAATTCCCCTCTAAAATGAGGCAGGTGCATGGATGTAGGGCCGTCAGTGGGCTGAAATGTCACTCACTTCTCCCCACAGTGAGTTTGTGCGAGCAGTGACTGAAATGGGGCTGACTAGGAGGGTGTAAACTCCCTGAATGTGATGAGCAGGATGATCCTCAGGCAGGTGTGCCTTGGGAGGAAGATCGGTGTACCTCAGTGTCCTGCTCACACCTCCAGCTGATCCACTGCTCTTCCTGAGGGGTCTGTGCAGAGCTCTGGCATGGAGGAGCCCAGCCTGGTGTCAGTGTGTGAGAGGGAAGGTGATGAATTCACTCCCTGTCTTTCTCTACTCCACATTCTGCTGCACTGAGTCAGGCCCTGTATTCCTTTCAGGGAGCTCTGCAGTTACCTGTTGGTGATTTTGTTACCTGGCTGTTGTTTTTTGGGGCCTGTGGTGATGAGTTTTGCCACTGATACCCTCACTGACGTTGCCTGTGTGCCCTCAATGAGCACAGGGGAGGTTAGAAGGATGGAAACATTTCTCCAGGAGTAGGAAACCCACATTTGATTCATAGAATCTCAGAATTGGGTTTGGTTTGGAAGAGCCCTTAAAGCCCATCTCGCTCCACCCTCTGCCATGGGCAGGGACACCTTCCACTGTCCCAGGCTGCTCCAAGCCCCATCCAACCTGGCCTTGGACACTGCCAGGGATTCAGGGGCAGCCACAGCTGCTCTGGGCACCCTGTGCCAGGGCCTCCGCACCTTCACAGGGAACAATTCCTTCCGAATATTCCATCCATCCCTGCCCTCTGGCAGTGGGAAGCCATTCCCTGTGTCCTGTCCTTCCATACCTTGTCCCCCAGTCCCTCTCCAGCTCTCCTGGAGCCCCTTTAGGCCTTGGAAGGGGCTCTAAGATCTCCCTGGAGCTTTTCCTCTCCTGGGAATACTCTCTTCAGGCTGAATACTTCCAGTTTTCTCAGCCTGTCCTTACACAAGGGCTACTCCAGCCTTTGGATGATCTTTGTGGCCTGTTTGAACTCCTCATAGCTGGCAAACATGGAAAATACCTACAGCATGTGTGAGCCTTCCTTTACTGCGTGGTTTGGGTTTCCTTTGGCTTTATTTTCAAAACTTAGTAGCACTTCAGATGTAACATTTGATAGCAAAGAGTGAAAATAAAGGTAGAGGGAAGGTGCAATATGGAAGCAGTGATTGTGCTTAATCACGTTATTGGCAGCAGCCTACGCTGATAATAAATTACACAAATCCAAAGACCTTCTTTGGTCCAGCAATGTTGTTAATTACCTGTCTACAGCCATCAGAAAAGAAATTAGTGTTCCAGGAGTTGGGTTAGTGGATGGAGAGGGCTGATTCCATGTGTGGTGGGACTTCCCTACAGAGAGAAGGGAGATTCCAGGAGAACAAAGTTAAATAAATTCCAGGTGTCATGGTCATTTGTATGGAGAGAACTTTGCTTTCCTTGTCCCTCTTTCATGAGGTTTCTCTCACTGCCCACTTCTGATTTTCAATTGCTTACATTCATTAAATACAGCAATTTGGGATTCTTCTCCTCAGCCTTTTTTCATTTCTGCTTTCATTTGTTCCAGGAATTTTTTGCTCTTGGCTAATTAGAATTTTTTTACGGCCTTTTAAGTTTTATGTACACATTTCCTTTATTTATTTGCTTTGCAAACAGTCTTAACTTGCTTACGATGATTTGTAATTTCTTTTCTCAGAGAGGATCATTAAACATAAGCCATTTTGGTGGGATAACAGGGCCAGGAGTGGGATGCTCCAGGCTTGGTCCCTGTGCAGGATTGTCTCCTCACTGCTCTCACACAAACACATCCTGATGCAGTTAATGACTCTGGGTGTGATGAACAGTGCTGTAAAACTCTCTGTTGGGGTGAATTGCTTGACAACACTGAAATCAGGAGATATGTTTTATTATCTAATGTCTGCCTGAATGTATTAAATAAATAAATAAATAAATAAATAAATAAAATGTGGAAAGGGGGTAGGGAGAAGCACTGTTCTATATTCACTATCCATGAATATTTATAGAGATATTTTCAGTCAACAATTAATTTGCAGACTTCTAAGCTGGAGGTTTAATTCCTGCTTCGAACCATTTGCCTTCTCCATAATTGTTTTATTTTTGAACCATATTTTTATTTTAACCTGTCAGGTAAAGTTCCAGAATCCTGTGACATTTCAGGGTCTGAGTGTGCTGAGTGTCTCCCCTGTGGCAGCTCCAGCCAGACAAGCCCTTCCCTGATTCCCAGAGACTCAGCATGTCTTAGAGCAAGCTGGTTGTTGTGCTCCGTGTGCCATTCCATGCCTGGTTTATCCCCCTCGCTGACCTGCTCTTCTCTCTGCCTGTCCCATCCCTCTCTCCCACTCCCTCGCTGCAGCTCTCGCTCCCGGAGGAACAGAACGAAGTGACGAGGAATGGCTGTGAGTCCAAGGAACTGGTGTACCTGGTGCAGATCTCCTGTCAGGTAAATACTGTTATCTCTTCCCATCCCAGGTTTAATCCTCTTTGCAGCACAGCCCCAGAATGTTGGGATGTGACGATTCCCTACAGTGTTGTCTGGGGTTTTCCACCTCTTCACTGGCTCAGTCCCCCAGGGATGCTGCCTGTGGTGCTGCCACCAACACGTTTTAGGAGAGGAGAAGCATTGAGGGGAGAAAAAGGAGAGTGTGAAGCAAGTAATCCTCACTGATGCCCAGGGATGAGCCCAGAGACAGGAGTGAGTGTGCTGAGGCTGAGGTCACTTTGGGGGGATCACGGACACCTGGACACACCAGTGACCCCAACAGGGAGAATCCCAGCCAGTGGTTTGTTGCCACAGTGTGCTGCCAGGAGTCTTTATTTGCTCCCAGACACTTGGCATGGAATTCTCATCTCAGGATGCTTTGGGCAGAGGAATCTGCTGCTCTGTCCCATGAATTCTTCATCTGTTCATCTGTGTGACTTTGTAAAATGCTACATAATGGATATGTTTCAATATGCTCAGGGAGTCCCCCTTTGTGGGAGATGAAGAGCACTGGCAGGTTCTGTGCAGAGTTACTGCCTGTGTTGGGTTGTTTTCCTGGGTTTAGGACAGCAGCTCTTTCCATGATTCACCAAGGCACCCCCTGAGCATGTGTCTTATCAATGAATACACACAGGTGGTGAATTTGCAGGTTCCCTGTTCTGCTGCCTCAGCTGTGTGCTCGGAGTGGGGTGTTGTGAGAGCTGAGCAACAGAGCATCCTGCATCCTGAGGAGCAAAGCATCCTTCATCCTGAGGAGCAGAGCCTCTTGCCCTGTTCTGGAGATGGAGTCTGGCCAGGCTGAGCTCCAGGAGTGTTAATTCCAGCAGGGAATCCCTCTCTGGGCAGCTGTCACATGTTGCTGTATATGCTTATGAGTGTGCTCTTGGGAGAGGGAAGAGAGGCTCCAAGTGGACATCTCTCAAATTTGCCAGTGTTTTGGCATTTTTTGGGACTGTTGTAACCCCCTGGAGCCAGTCTGGCACAAAAGCAGCACTTCCCAGCCAAGCAGCCCAGGCTGACAGGCAGCACAGCAAACCCTGAGAGGGGCACATATCTGTCCCAGCCATGGGCAGTGCAGTGCCTGGGAAAGGGAGTTTCAGGGGACTGTAGGAAATTGGAATTTCAGTGTGTTTTGAGCCCTCACATTTGGGGTGCATTTGCAGTGCTTAGTGGAGGGATGAACCCTGGCTTATTCCCTGGCTGTTGCAGGTGGGCCTGGAGAACATGGCAGTTTTTCTCTAGCTCCAGAACACATAATTTCTGATTCTTCCCCCACTTTACTGACACCTCCAGAGATTCACAGGGTGGCTTCAGGTATAATTGTGTCCCAAGCCCTGCAGAGTTTCAGCTGTTTTAGCTCCCTGTGCAGGAGCAGCAGAGAGCTGGGATGGGGCAGGATGGAGGTGAGGCCTGTCCCCACTCCTCTGGCACCTTGCTCCCACTCTCCAGTGCTTTGCAGGGATATGTCTGAGGGTACAGGCATGGATTTCATCAGTGTGAGGACAATGAGGGGAATTCTGAGCCTTGGCAAAGGGAATTGTTCCTTTGTAGCCACTATGCACCAGGCCCAGCTCCTGAGAAATTCCCTTCCCTTCCCTTCCCTTCCCTTCCCTTCCCTTCCC